>ML304987.1:0-133321 GCA_005239505.1 Nicotiana paniculata
AACTAATTGACTCTTAAGTCATGAAATTTGGTGTCACAATTAGAAGAATTTGTGGCTTAGTCACTAGGAAAGTGGGACCTACCAAGCAAGACATTGAAATAACTAACGTGAGCATCATATTGAACTCATTCAAGTAGTCTTCAAAGAATTCATTTTTGGAGCTCCAAGTCTCTGTACGTGAACATCATATTCAATAAATAACGTGAGCTTCATATTCAATAGCTTTAGAGAATTCATTTTGAACTCCTGGACGTGAGCTTCATTTCAAAAAATTTCAGTAAGATGAGCTTTCATGGATCTTCAAGAATTCAAAAATGAGAGATTTCATACAAAGTTATACTACATAATAGAAATGGAATTTTGCGATTCTAAGGGAGTACGGTGTAATCTTTCTCAAGAGAATCGACTCAGGTATGTTAAGTCTAAGCTTTTCCTTCATTTTAGCATGATCCCGTAATTACACAAGTTTGATAACGAGGCATAAAGAAAAATTCATATCCCAGAATTTACATATATTTTGCTAGTCTCGCAAGTTACGTATATTTTCCTAGTTTTATAAGTTACAATATTCTCCTTATCGGGACTTCATATTCAAATGAATATTGTCTTCTTCCAGTCAAGAGAGCAGAGAGCCTATATATACAGTATTACATTATTTTCATTACCATCGAGTTATAATCGATGGACAGGCCCCTATTGGGAAACCTCTGATCAAATGGTAAGTTATATATCAAGCCTATTATGGCCGAGCACCTATGAACGAGCCCACTTGGTCGAGACACAGAGCCTAGTATGGCCGAGCACACATGAGCGAGCCTACTACGGCTTATAGAGTCGGACGGCTATTTTAATTACTATATTGAGAGAGTTGAGTCAGTATCAACACGTAAGCATATCTTCAGATTATCTTTGACTTCCCGTTACTTTCAGTTGCTATATTATCAGTTGAGTTCAGCTTTCAGTATATTGCCTTACATACTCGGTACATTATTTCGTATTGACGTCCCTTTTCTGGGGGCACTGCATTTCATCCGTGCAGGTTCAGACAGGCAAACGGGTAGACCTCCTCATTAAGTGTTGCTCGAGTACAGCTTGATCGGTAAGCTCCATGCCTTTTGGAGTTACCGGGTCTAGAACCTTATGTACATCTTGTATATATATATGTATATATGTTATGAATAGGTCGGGGAGCTGTTCCGATCAAAGTATATCCATCAGTAGAGGCTTGTAGACATATCCTGTCAGTTAGTGCAGTATGTTGGGCTTGCAGGCCTTGTAGGTATATTTGGTTGGTTTGTCAGTTGTAGTAGTTACGACGGCCTTGTCGGCCCAGCTTTATGTTGACATTTAGTCAGCATTAGTTTTATTCAGATTTATATTTTGCATCGCACATTATCGTGCAATGTGGCCCATGGCCAAAGTATGACATCACATGTTTAGAGTTCCTTAGTCGCAAGTTGGTACGCAAGGATAGGTGAGGCACCAGGTGCCGGTCTCGCCCCCCAGGTTCAGGGCATGACAAAAGTGGTATCAGAGCAGTTCTGTCCTAGAGAGTCTATAAGCCGTGTCTAGTAGAATCTTGTTTATGGGTGTGTCGTGCACCATACTTATAAGCAGGAGGCTTCAGGGCATTTAGGACTGTCACTCTTTCTTCTTACTCTAGATCGTGTGGTAAAGCTCAGTTGTAGGAACTCAATTTATGAAACTTTATCTTATTCATAATACGGTGATGCCTACACCTAGAAAGACGATTGGTAAGAGGTATAATTGTGGAAGAGCTGAGTTAGAAGAACTTGAATTTTGCATTATGTTTATGATGGATAAATATGAAGTGTTCAGGAGACCATGTGTATACTAAGATGTGTAAGCTTCTTGATAAGGATTCCTAAGGCAAGAATGCCTATCCACTTTTGCGATAAAAAGGAAAAAGAGAATCGGAAAGTAGACATAATTTCCAGCAAGTAAAAGAAGCAAGGTGAAAAAGGGTACGAGGTACCCAGTTAATGAAGATTATCGGTACTTTCAACTCAGGAGGGAGATATAAGAATTTTGAGTTACTTTCAATAGTAACAGAGGTATGTAAAATTGGCCGCACCCATCTCATTTATGCCCTATGAGGGCTAACAAAAGAAGTATAAGAGAGGGACAAGTATCAGGATCCGGCTGGGGTTAGAGTGACCCAAAATGGTGGATAGATGGTTTGCGTTAATTGACATTTCTGAAGGTTATTACAAAGGTGCTAATAGATCTCCTTGTGAGATACCTAGATGGTGCACTCTAAAATGGTACAGCTAGATATGAGTACTACAAAGACGTGCACTGGAATCCTGAAAGGGGTAAATATTACCTTAGTGTGGCTCTCGTCCCTAGTAGAGAAATAATGTTTGGAAATTCGAAGAGCCAATGGATGGAGCAAGGGGAACTAAAAGGAAAAAGAATGTTTTGTTCGAATTTTTAGAATAAAGTGATAGATAGAAATATTAGCAGGGAAGTAAGAAGAGGGATAATGAGGAATTATGAGCGAGATGTGATACATGAATGGCAACAGTAGAGTGTTACAGAATCTATAGTCAAATGAAGAAAAGAGACGGGAGGTGATGGGCGTTAAGACAACAAGAGAGTCTAGGGCATACAGTCACATCCTCATTTCGAGAAGTAGGTCGCGAGTATAACGTGATTAACAGAAGGAAAAGTTAGACCCCAGAGTAATAGAAACCAGTATGGATTGGTGAACAAGATAAACTATACATGAATTAGGGACAGAGTGATTTGATAATAGTCGGCATCATGAAAATTTCAGATTTCGTTCCGGCGATAGTAGAATGGACAACAGAAGAAGATTCATGATAAATTTAGAAAATGGTCATTCAGGAAAACGCTTCCCTAAAGCAAGCAATGTGAGCAAAGTTAAGCTTAAGGGACTATATGTACTAGTTACATTAAGTGTCACCCTCGAGAGTTAGGAATTTTGTTATTCTTGGTACAGAAGGATTATTGCAAGGCGAGTAAGGGTCATCGACGATGGGAAAAGATGCCAGATATGAAAAGCTAAAACATCTATATGTAGATCATCATAGCACTAAATCTTAGTACTCCTCTAAAGGGGGGAATATGGAGTAATGTAGCATTAAGACAGAATTAAGTTGTTCTAGTAACTATGGAATGGTAAAGGAAGAGCACGATAAAAATTAGAAAGGAATGAGATTGCAATTATCTGAATCCTACAGATATGCTATGATTCTAGAACGTTATGTAAGCACGACGTCAGAAAAAGGAAGTACAGGTTCCTGCCTGGAATGTTATTGATAAATAAAAAGCCAGTACAAGACGTAAGTTAGACAAAGGAAATAACTCAAGAGAGATTACGCGGAGTATGGATATGAGAAGGGGCCGACGAGTAGTTAGTAGTTGATTCAGGACGAGCCTAGTCATGACTAAACAAGAAGTCACAGACAAACCAGCAGATCATACAAGATAAATGTAGTAAACCCCAACATAGAGAATTCAACCTCGTAGTAATGTCATTACAATACTTGAGATATATTCAATTAGGAGTCGGGATAGTTAAAGGTACCGTATGGGTATTACGGTGATAAAAGCAAGTGTTGCTGGGAAGACAGTCAAAATATCAGTTCAAAAGAAACCCTATAAGCAACTACAGATGATTATGGGCAAGGAAGGACATCAAAAAGGGTCCGAAATAAGCTCACAACTTTACAAAAGTCAAGGGTTCTCCCTAAGTACTACAACGAAAGACTAGATGAAGAAATAAGGAATAAGGCTTCAACCTAAGCACAACGACCTAAAGAGGAAACAGTCGTGTAACAACAGTCTCACAACAACATTGTAAGCACTCCAAAGGAGAGTGGAACCTACTGTGGCTAATGAACGGGAAGTAAAATTAAAAGTAATATTCGAGATCATATGAGTTGCACGAAAACTCTGGCATTTGTGAGCACTAAAATAAGCTAAGTATGGACGTAGCAAGGGGGCAGAAAGGCCAGGAAAAGTAATAGCACATGTTGAAAGAAAGCTAAGATGGAATGAAAGAAATTATCCGATCAGTGACCCAGAGTTGGTTACATTATGAACGCACTTAAGGGTTCGGAGTTTTGTACATGCAGCATATACAGCCGTAGAAGATTCTGGTATACATTAAAAGAAAGAATTGAGCCCAGGACTTAGACGAAAGATTAAATTGTTAAAGGATTGTATTATGCATATTCCTCAGCGCCCATGAAAGGATAAACAGAATAACTAATACCATGAGCCGCAGATCGAAAGATATCTTAATCATACATAAAGGTTGATCAGAAGAAAGAGGAAACTAAAGAGTTATACCAACTAAGTAAATCATGAGTCTGATTATTGGACCCAAAAAATTATAGAATCATGAGTAAACATTACAGGATCACTCGTAATATCACAAGTACAAGAGATAGTACAACAATCATATTCTATAACGGCTCTATGATAAAGCCAGTTAGAAGAGCACCAGCCTCATAAGAAGTCAGTATGAAGCTCTCACTGAATCATGTAAAGAGGTACAAGTATTATAATAAAAGTTCAAGTTGTGAATGTGAATCACACTTATGTGGAAGGAAGGTCATGAAAGAGATAGAATATGTGATGTGAGATTTTAAGGTAAGTAAGGTAAAGGTGAACAACCTACGAGATACTCCATTATAAGGTTGTGAATAGTCCGTACTGCAATAGAAGGCTAGAAGCGCGAGGATTTGGTATCTAGGAATGATAGCGGCGGCGTCAGTGGCATATCTTCTAGTCGATGATTTCTAGGTATCGAGAGGTCCAGTTAAGAGAGTAAAGAAGAGTTGGAGACTGTCACGACCTAAAATCCATAGGTCGTGATGGCGCTGGACACCACTGTCAGGCAAGCCAAATCCTTAATTAGTTGAAATACATTCATGTTTTAGCATTTTCGAAACCGTTACCTTTTCTTGCATTTCATAATCAAATAAGTAAATTTTCGTGAATTAAATACGGCAGCAACTAAAATTCTGTTATTTAAAAACAGTGATCTAAAGATTTCACTTAAACAATTATCCCAATACATATCTCAGAACCCGGTGTCACAAGTACATGAGCAATTTTTAAGAATTTATACAATCATTACAAAGCCTTTCCGAAATACAACTGGACAAGAAAAATTAAAATGAATAAATACAGTATGAAGGAGACTCTGTCAGCTGCGGATCGCCTCCAGATGATGCAGCTCGCCTAAGTCTCTGAATCCTCCACATTAGCTATGCAAGTACATGTGCAATAAGATGCACAACAAGTGTAGTATGAGTACAAAAATAACATGTACTCAGTAAGTCGCCCGCCTAACCTTAGAGAGGTAGTGACGAGAGGTCAATTTAGACACTTACTAAAGGTCCATTTAAAATGTTTAAGAGTGGCACTAAGCATGGTCTTTATCATAGGTAGTTTATAAAACAGGATTTAAATATCCTTCAATTTCGTTCACATTTAACACTTTATATCTTCGTCATATTCACGATTAATCAACATGGTGATTTAATCAAATAATAATAAATCAACGGAAGGAACAACTTCTTCCAAAAAGTCCTTTTAATAACTTTAAATCTTTGTCATTTCAATTGACAATTTAATATTTCAGGCCAGTAATCAGGCAAATATCACAGCAACTACGCAGCAAATATCATGCGCAAGCAACACCGAGGGTCATTCAGCCCGAACCAACATAAACATAAACTGTGCACCGCCGAGGGTCGAATGGCTCGAACCATAGATGCATCTATCTTCCCCGCTCGTGAATCTATCATGCGACGCGGTTAAAAATAATAAGGCTAGACTGCTCGTGAATCATACATGCGACTCAGGTGCTCATATGAATACACACAATTACAGGGTCATCCTGCTCGTGAATCATACATGCGACTCAGGCACCCAAAGTTACACATACCCCTATAATAAATCTGTGTTTTATCAAGAAAACAGTTTTTTTCTCAGGAAAGTGGTAAAATCTTTATTAAAAGAAACATGAAATATAAGTTTTGAAATCTTTGTTTTTGAAACTCATTTTTCAAATGTAGTGATACTCCATGATACAATCCAGTCAGGTACACATATATTCACAGCGGAAACAGTTCTCTTTTTAGAAGGATTTAACAATATGAACTCTAGCTTTATTTTAAACATTCAATTATGTTTCGGTCATAACAGCAGGTTAATATCACAGGCAGGGTTACAGGTACACACATAAAGCATGCTAGTGGGTCCTAGGCTACCCGAACATGGCATAATAGTAGCTACGCACGGACTCCCGTCACCTCGTGCGTACATAGCCCCCGAAGATAATATCATATACTGAATTAATTCACCTAGGGGAATGATTCCCCCTCACAAAGTTAGAAAGGAGACTTACCTCGCTCCGAAATTCTATAAACGGCCTCCAAGCCTTCCCGACGACTCCAATCGATGCACAACGCTTCAAAACTACCCAAATGATGATAAACCAATGAAAATATACTCAATTGTTTGCTAAAAATTTAGATTATATAATTTTCCAACTCCGCTTAGTGAAATGACCAAATTGCCCTCGGGCCCACGTGCCAGGATTCCGAGATTTCTCGAAGATAAACTCTACACATAGCTTTACTAGCTCAAATATACAATTTACTCCTATTTTCATGCTTAAATTCGTGGTAAAATCTAATTTTCATCAATTCTAGGTTTCCTTGGAATTTCCCCACATTTTTCCCAATTTCTCATATCAAATCTATGTAATAAATCTTGTATTTAACTTGAAAATAAGTAGAAACAACTTAGCTTTGATGCTTTATGAAATGCTCTCCAAAATCATCCAAGCCAAATGAAAGAAAATGAAAGAAATGGCCAAAATTCGTGTTTAAAGAATCTGCCCATGCTTTATCGAGTTGTACCTTGCACTTGCGTTGTGCAGGTTGTACATCTTATTACAATTTTCCCTTGTTGAACACCTTCTGTTGAAACACCCATAACTTCTTGTAGAAATATCCAAATAACAAACGGTTTGAAGATTTAAAAACTAGACTTGAATATATTTAATTTGATAGGTTTTACATCATATAACTCTTTATATATCCCGAGATATGAGCTTCTAAAGTCGGCTCCATGCATCAGAAAATTCTGGCGAAACTGCTCCATCAGCCATCTTCAGTCGGTAATAACTTTTTGCACAAAACTCCAAAGGACAAATGGTTTAATGTTATGGAAACTAGACGTCACGATCTACGACTTTCATGTTTTGCAAAGTTTCATATTACTTATAGATTCTTATATATACGCTTCCAAAATTAGCTCGTCGATGCATAAATTGCTGTCCAAAAGAAATTTCTGCAATTTTTCCTTCTTTTTCTTTTCTGAAATTCATTCTGTTAACCTTCCGAAATACACTCGAGTCCCTCAGGACCTTAACCAATTATACCAACATATCCCAAAAGATGATACGAACTCGCTCGAGTCCTCAAATCACATCAAACAACGTCGAAATCATGAATCGCACTCCAATTCAAGCTTTATGAACTTTGAAATTTCAAACTTCTACATCCGATGCCGAAACCTATCAAATCACGTCCGATTGACCTCAAATTTGCACACAAGTCATATTCGACATTACGGACTTGCTCCAGCTTTCGGAATTGGAATCCGACCCCGATATCAAAAAGTCAAACTCTCGATCAAACTTCTCAAAATTCTTCAAATTTCTATCTTTAGCCAAATGACCTCCGGACATCCGAAGTCACTTCCGATCGCGCTCCCAACTCCAGAATCACCATCCGAAGCTATTCCCAGACTCGGAATCCCAAACGACATCAATATCATTGAAATGCGCTTCAAGCCAAACTTAAGGAATGTCTTCAAAAATGCTGACTTCCACAATATACACCAAAACGCTCTCGGGTTATCCAAATCCCGATCCGGACATACGCCCAAGTCCGAAATCATCATACGAACCTGCTGGAACCTTCAGATCCTGATTCCGAAGTCGTTTACTCAAAATTCCAGTCTTACTCAATTTCTTCAACTTAAGGCTTCTAAAATGAGAATTTTCCTTTCAATTTAACTCTGAACCTCCTGAATTTCAACTCTGACCATACACACAAGTCACAATAACTGAAATGAAGTTGTTCATGACTCCCAACTGCTGAACGACGCGCTGGATCTCAAAACGACCGGTCGGATCGTTACAGAAACGATGAAATATCTCACTTGATGTTCCAGAATAATACAAGAAAATCTATGGTGAAGCAAGATTGCGAGTAGTATAAATGTATATATGTAGGTCGCAAGCTAAAATATGATAGAGCGACAAGGTTATAGGAAGACAAGAGTAAGAACAAGAAAGGGTGATGGAGAAGGTGACAAGAATGGATAAGTCCTCGGGATTAGACCCATGAAAACAAGAAAGTTAATAGCTTCTCTAAGTTATAGAAAGTTCAGTATATCCTGAATGAACTCAAAGGGGTCTAAGACTAATAATATCTAGAAAAAATGGAATATTTCCCTGATAGTGGAATGAAGGTATGAGTGTGATAGATAAAGGATGACGTTTGGGCCTTAGACTGAGTAATGATTTGAAGAGGATTTCATAGATTGTACGGAATTAAAAACATAAGGTGAATCATATTGGGATGCTATAAAACACGATTATTGAAGTACAATATCGCCTCTAAGTGGATCAGGAAAATCACTTCAAACATTCCTCGATACAGCATAAGCCCTAGTGGCAATGTATTACGTAAGAAGTTTCAAGTTATCAATGGAAGATGGTAAATCACCATTGAGGTGAATCGACAATGGATGGATAGAAGATACAAAGTACGAGATGAGATTAGACCATCATTTTTAAGATGAGCAGTAAGAAAGAAGCGTTAAAAGACTTAGCTTTATGCCTATAGGATAAGCAACAAAAGTAACCTGGAGTTTGGTTGCAAACCTCAGTAACAATAAATCGAAGTAAGAATTATGGTATAATATGGCCTACCTAGATACAGTAAAGTCATATGAATGGATAAGCAGATCTATGAAATAAGGTATAACAATATTTGTAAGTTCGACAAGGTACCGAGCGAAGAACTCAGTGTACCTACAGATGCCCAGAGGGAAATTTTATCAAGCTCTGTATATGTTTGCAAAGTGAGGCCTAGAGATTGGCTAAAATCTGGAGGAAAGAGGAAAGAAGAGTCGTATAGGCGTACGTACAAAGAAAAAGTCGTACAGGCTGCAGACAAAAAGTGGCAAGAGTTACGAGATTGGAAGAATTTCGACCACAGACCGTGGCGCGAGAAAGTGACCTAAAGGGGGGAATGCATTGGCCTTTGAATTTATTCACAAAACAGTTGCCTAGATGTCAAGGAGATTAATAAATTATTCGGAAGACATAGGCTATGAAAATGATAAGTGCACCATTCAACATTCGAGGATGAATGTTCAAAGGGGGGAATGATGTTACACCCTATGTTTTCATACGTGAAAGTACGCCATAAATAAATTGATGAAAGCTCGAAAATGAGATATTACATCCCTTATTTTTTTCGTACGTTAAAGTTTCGTCGTAAGTTAATCAACGTAAGTTCGGGATTGGGATTATTTTGAGGTTACAAGTATTATGCTATTTCAAACAAGGGATAAGTAAATTCGTAAAGGTGAGAGGGTAAGCAAATCAAAGAAAATAAGTTTCGTCGAAGTTTGAAAAATTGGGATAAAATACGGTCCGAGCTATCATACTCGGTATTTATTGACTAGTGACATACATGGTACCACATGACCATAATAAGTAAGGTGTGCAAAGTGTGTTAAAAGTGAGTGGTATTTTAAGTAATTTCAGATAATATCTAATTATGTGGTAATTGGGTAATTACTGGTTAATAGGGGGTTAACCAATTAATTAAAAGATTAAGTGGTTAATTGTTGGATAAAGATGAGCCAAAAACGTGGCAGTATTACAAGATTTAACTAAATGACTCTTAAGTCATGAAATTTGGTGCCACAATTAGAAGAATTTGTGGCCTAGGCATTAGGATAGTGGGACCTACCAAGAAAGACATTGAGGATAGTGGGACCTACCAAGACAGACGGGTAGGTCTCCTCATTATGTGTTGCCCGAGTTCAGCTTGATTGGTAAGCTCCATGCCTTTCGGAGTTACCGGGTCTAGAACATTATGTACATCTTGTATATATATGTATATACGAGTAGGTCGGGGAGCTACGATCACAGTATATCCATCAGTAGAGGCTTGTAGACATATCCTGTCAGTTAGTGCAGTATGTTTGGCTTGCAGGCCTTGTAGGTATATTTGGTTGGTTTGTTAGCTGTAGCAGTTATGACGGCCTTGTCGGCCCAACTTTTTGTTGACATTTAGTCAGCGTTAGTTTTATTCAGTTTTATATTTTGCATCGCACATTATCGTGCAATGTGGCCCATGGCCAAAGTATGACATCACATGTTCAGAGTTCCTTAACCACAAGTTGGTACGCAAGAATAGATGAGGCAACAGGTGTCGGTCTCGCCCCTATGTTCGGGGCGTGACACTTGCAGATGGCTTTATACCCTTCCATGCTTCAAATGGCGTCATGCCTTGGACTGCTCTAGTTGGTAATCTATTTAGCAAATAGACTGCGGTATTGACCGCTTCAGCCCAAAAATATTTAGGCATCTTCTTTTGTGCCAACATACATTTTGCCATCTCCATCACTGTTCTGTTCTTCCTCTCAAAAACCCCGTTTTATTCTGGAGTGTAACTAACAGTGAGTTGTTGTTGAATACCCAAATCTTTAGAATATTTGCTGAACTGATACGAAGTATATTCACCTCCATTACCTAACCTTATATACTCGACCTGCAGCCACTCTCCCTTTCTAAAATTGCCTTGAATTCTTTGGAAACGGAAAACACTTGAGATTTGCTGCTTAGAAAGTACACCTATATCATTCTAGTTAGATCATCCACAAAGAGAATAAAGTATTTGTTTCCACTTAAAGAGGTCGTCCTCATTGGTCCACATAAATCTGTATGAACCAACTCTAGCTTTTCCTTAGCCCTCCAAAGACTTTCTTTAGGAAAGGACCGTCTATGCATTTTACCAAATTGACATGAGTCACAAACATCTCTGCACATATCAATTTTGGGTGCATCAAGCACCATACCCTTTGATTGCATATACACCGATGAACTAAGGTTATAATGACCAAATATTTTGTGCCAAAGCCAGGTATCACTGAATTCAACATTAAAAGAGCAATGATCAACAGAATAGCATGAAATTCGAAAAGAATTGTCAATCATGCTAATTTTACCTACTTCACGTCCTTTAGGATCATAAAATGACAATTTTTTTATACTTGAAATTTAGAAAATAACTTTTATAACTCAACATATTTTGAGCCAAGTTTGGCACATAAAGAACATCATGGAAGAGCTTCATACCTTCGACACATGGAAATTTTACTGACCCTCTACTTTGAGCTTGCACCAATGCTCCAGTTCCAAGCTTCACTTTAGTTCTATCAGATCTATCGAAGGTGACAAATAAATTTTCACCAATCGCCATATGCCTTGTGCAGGCACTATCAACATACCAATTACATCCATCAACATGTGATGTGTGCGACGCCATGAAAAAAACCTCCTCTGATTCTCCAACTTGGTAATCATCTGCGAAATTTACTCGTTGGAAAGACTGACCACTTTGATTTTGCTTTATCCTACAATTCCTCTCAATATGCTCATACTTCTTGCAATATCTACATTGAATTGGAGGCCTCTTTGACTTCCGCCAACAATTATTCTCCAAGTGGTTTGTCTTCTTACAAATATCACAAGGTGAAAATTTTTCTTTTCTTGACGAATCACCTTGGTTTTCACCTCTCCAGAATTATTGAAGAGAACTTTTTTGCCTTCCTTCCGTTGCTTGAATTTATGCGTTACTTGAAAGGCATCTAACAATCCCTACACTTCTCATAGTCACTCTTCGCTCTTGGGCTTGCAATTTAAAGATTAGTTCAGCTACTGTAAGAGTAGTCAGGCCACAAGACTCTTCAACAGCTCAGATTTTTTATTCAAACTTGTCCGGAAGCTGACCAAGATCTTTCTACAACTTTCTGATCTAGAAAGTTTTCACCAAGTATTCTTATCTGTTTCACAATCTCCATTAGCTTGGAAGAGTATAAGAGTATCTTTCATACTGTTTTGAGTCTTTCATCTTCAAAATCTCAAACTCCCTCTTCAAAGTTAAGACTCTAACAGACTTTACTCTATTGCTACCTTTAAACTCCTCCTTTAACTTACCCCATGCCTTTTTAGCACTTTCACACGCCATAACTCTTGTAAACATCACCTTCGTAAGACTTGAATGTATACAGGTGAGAACTTTCGAAGATCTAGTCACCAATTCATCATACCTTTTAATTTCAATGAGAATTGCATTATCTCTCAAAGGTTGGACTACAATTTCTCTTCTCTCCACAACTTCCCATAAGTTGAGAGCCTTTAAATAAGCCTTCATCTTGATGGCCCAAACATGATAATTCTCACCAGTAAAAATTGGAGGACCGGTTGTTTGTTGATTTATCATGATCACTTTACACAAAAAATTAAAACCAAGAAAAACCAGAAATAACATGAGGAAACAACTAGATTAGATTCAGGTCCCTTAGGAAATAAGCTTTGATACCAAGTTGAAAGAAAAAGAACTTCAAAGCTATAAGGAGGAACAGTAGCGAAATTGCAACTGTAAATTGCTATAACAATTTGAAGATGAAGAAAGAGAAAGCTGAAACTTTAAGAGAATTCTATTTTCATTCTAATACATTTCATATGCTTTTTTACAGTATATATAAGAGGTAGAGTTATATTCACATAATAAGCAAAATATCGCACCCAAAACTAAGCACATATGTGGCTCACTAACTACCACCCATTTTACCCAAAAGACTTGTCTGATACAAAACCCAAAAACTATCTATTGAAATGTGGGAGTTGTACAGAAATCTTAATTGGCTAACAGCATACACCCCTTCACACAAACCTCTTATTTGGTTGAATAATGAAGTCATTGATGGACATCATTAACGAAACAAATTTCAAATGGAAAGGTGCTTCATCATTACACTGGTGTAGACAGGGAAAAAAAAATACTACAATCCCTCCACACCAGAAATTGGGACATAGTCTGTATCCATAGCGACCACACATGTGAACATCAGTTCCACAATCTGGTCAACGATAAGAATTTGATTGATGGTAAGAGTACAACCTTTTGTGTGAGTTAGGCGCAAATCATGGGTTCAAACCTTCCCGTAAACAGAAGCTTAGCGTTCAACTGGAGATAGAGGCGCAGGCCTATAATCCACCAAGTAATTCAATCACAAAAAAGAGAAGGAAGAAGAAGTTGGCCACCATTGCAAACTGATACCATTTGCACGTAGTCTGCTGCATCCATAAAAGACCACAAAGAGAATAGCAAATAGTGAAGAGTATTATGTTGCAGCAGTAAAAGAAATCATTTATAGACATCAATGATGAAAGATATATCAAATGCAAAAGTTGGGTCATCAATAAATTGGAGTAGACATAGAAGAAAAACATACTCTGGACATAGCATACATTGATATCTCACATGTCAATCAGAACCTTACCAATGGTTTCCAAGTGGATTACCATTGCAAAGTGATTTCTTGAGTGGTAGTTTGCAGCATCCATGCAAACCCAGTGCAATACTAACAGCCCGAATATTATACTGCAAACAGTCATCGGATATCAGCTGTTTTTTGATCATATATGATGGGTCATCAACTATCTAGAAAACAAGTTTACATGATTCTCAAACACACATTTATACAAACCTATAGTTGAATATTGGGTTGGAAGCCATTTATAGAGATCAAGAACGAACCAATATTCCAATGTGAAGGTAGATCATCAAAATGTCGTAGCAGATGTACAAGAGACTGTATTCCTTAAATCATCAAAAACACTGGTGGAACCTTTATGCTAAAGAAGCGGGAAAATAAGTCATTTCTAAAATCCCATTGCATGATAAGCGATAACAGCTGACTGAAACTTCTCTAGTATAATTAATCTGCCAAAACAAGTACTAATCCATCTTGAGACATTTTATCTAGCAGCCACGTAATTCCTGATAAGTGATATTAACTTTAATCAAACACGACAAAGAGATAACCAAAAAACACTAACAGATTTAGGAAGGAGATTCTCTACTAAAATCGCTCAAGACAAATAAGACAGACATTAAGATCGCTCCAGAGAACATTGCTACTGATTAAAAACCACAGACAGACTGGTAGCACACTTGACACCTTCCCTCCTCAGTCCGGGATTGGGACCGGCTGATTTGACAGGCGGAGATACAGCGGTCACCCAAACACAAATTGTCGCAACATGTAAATCAAAACCACAAAAGGAAACACAAGAAGAACCGTTGCTGGTGTCAAGCAAGACAAGATCATATTGAACAAACAAAACAGACTCAAAGAAGATAAAATAACCTTGTCAAAAAGACTCGGCCGAGGAAACAACCTGGAAATAAGATGGATTATACAGAAGGAAATGAATATTGTGAGGAACAGACTGGGAGGTGACCTCCTATGTTGAAAGGAACTGTTGCGAGTGCATACGGGTATATGAATGTACTTGGGGATACAAAGTGAGAGGCAAAGAACTAGCTAGGAGAGGATCTAGGTTAAATTCATGACTCAATCGCAAAACAAAAAAAGAAACTGAAACGATAAAATTTAAACTAGGCAATGACCTTCTCGATCACATTCATAACTGAAAGAAATGAACGACAAATTCACACAAGTCAAAATCAAGATTCAAAGTCATTGCGCTAGAATACTGTTGCAAAAGTTACATTATCCTGGAAAATTCTCAGAACGTAAATTGGAGACCAAAAAAGACACAGTGCTGGGACATTGTTGCGAACTTTCCAGTGAGCACCTAATATCCTCAGAGTGAATCTCCCACCTGAAAATTAAAAAGATTACTTCCACATAAATAAACACCGTTTACAGCAACAAAATCAATCCACAAAAGTGTGCTTTAGCATATGCAGGACATGAAAAGCAAACTACAGGTACTGACTTACCTAGTGCCCGATGTATATTTGGCAGTGCACATGAAGGGCAGAGAGGCTGTTTCGGATAGAAAGATATAAGAATATGAATACAGAAATTACCTAGTGCTATTATTCAGTCACTCTTGAATAAAACTTTCTACAACCTCAACTGCAGCGTTACATTATCTAAAGTTTTCTACAGAAAGGAAGAACAGTTCTTACTCATTGAAGGAAAATCTTTAATGACAACTTATATAAAGTACCATAAATTGACAGAAAACATGATTAGAAACCTGTTGTTTATCATGCCTCCAAACTTTGACAACATTTAGTGATACATCGAAAGTGTCGGTTTCATTTTTTTTCTGCAACACAGCTACATCTGCAGCTTTGAAACTGGTTGATGAAGTTGTTTCAAGACAAGACCTTGTATTATAGTCCTGAAAGAGATGATTACTGAGATGTTAGAGGTAGTTTTGGATATGAAGATGTAGCTGACAAAATATTAGAAAAGAACTGAAAATGTACTATAAATAGATTCATTCAAGCATGGAGTTTATAGCAATTCCATTCACTCATAACGTCTCTAATCTCTGCCATGCAATGAAATTGGCTGTTTATGGCATAGTTGTTATTGTAGACCGGGTCAAGGTTTTCAAAAGAAGATGAAATAAAATCACATCTCCCATTCGACCTCGTCATTGTACGTCAAACTAGCAAAATCTATAAGCTTCCTTTCTTTTAATTTATCCCTTCGATTCAGTAAGAGATATCTCGTATAAAGCTGGGTATCCTTCCACAATACAGAAAATATGATAAACTCCTCAAACCAAAAGGCTCAAATTGACAGCACAAACGCTTAGACCTCATTGCATACACTTCCTGAGAAAATCCCTTAAAGTTCCATCCTTTTACCTCACAGTTAAAGACTGTTTACAAGCAGCAGTATGAGCAAACTGGTATACTGGTAGCACTAACAAGCCCCCAGCCTAACCTTGTAATACACTTCAAATTCCCTAAAAAGCCACAGACTTCACCCTGCCCATGGGACATGAATCATTCAGGCAACAATAGCAGATATCATATGACAGTTCCTCCAATATCAATATCGTTTTAGCAATGTTGCCAATGATTAGCTCACAGAGTTCATGTGAATGGAAGCATTTCTAGACATCAATAATGAACCAAATTTCCAATGCTAACGTGGATCTGATCCACTGGATCATCACTAAAATGGAGCGGACATAGAAGGAAAACAAGCTCGGAAGGTAGTCTGCACCGCATTAAACCTCACATGTCAAATCAGAAACTTCAATGGTGACATTAAGATGCCGTTTACGTCATCCATGAAAACCCAGTAGCAATAGCAAACAGTAAAAGAGTATTATACTGCAACCAGGGAAGGAGGGGGATGGAAAATCGACTGTTTTTTGAGGATATATACCAGATAAGTAGAAAACACATACTGAAACTACATATCCATATACTGTCGGGCTAAGCACTAAACTCTAGTTGAATATTGAGTTGGGAGACATCAATAACGAAACAATATCTCCTGTGTGAAGGTGGATCTTCAATAAATCGCAGCATATGTGAGACAGTGCAATCCCTTGAATCATCAAAAACATTGGTGAAATTCTTCTAACTAAAGATATAGGAAAGAAAGTTGTTATAAAAATTTCTAATTACCAATTGCATGATAAGCGAACACAACTAACCGAAACTTCTCGTTCGACTTGCCAATACAAGCTGCTAACACATTTTGAGGCATTTTATCTAGCAGCCACACTTTCCTGATAAGTAACATTAACTGTAATCAGTCGCGACACAAAGATAAAAATGATGATAGATTTAAAGAAGCACATGTTACCATCCTAGTTGCTCAAGACAAATAACAAGAAACACTCGAAGGCAGCTCCAGAAATCATTTCCATGGACAAAAAATGAAGGGACAACTATAATTGCACACTTGACACCTTCCCTCCTCCTTATTCCGGGCTTGGGACCGGCTGATTTGACAGGCGGGGTTACAAGGGTCATCTAATTACCTAAACAAAAACTAGTAACAGGTAGACCAAAACCACAGGAGAAAACACAAGGAGAAACCACCGTCGGTATCATGACAAGACAAGCCAAGATCATATGTTGAACAAATAAAACAGACTTCACCAAAATGCATCACTCAAATACAATCAAGACACAGTGCCGACGAACAACCTGGAAATAAGTTTGGATATACACAAACGGAAATGAAGACGGGGAAGAACAGCCCGGGTAGCGACCTCCTAGTTAAAAAAGGAACAAATTGACGAAATTGTTGAAGAGTGGATACAGGTCTAAGACTGTACTTAGGGATATAAAGTGAGACACAAGTCTAACTAGGAGAGAATATAGGATAAATTGACGATTCAATCGCTAAACAAAATAAAAGAATTGAACCAATAAGATTGAGACTTGGCAATGACCTTCTAAGTAAAATTCATAACTACAAGAGTTGAAGGACAAAATCACACAAGTCAAAATGGAAATTCAAAGTCTGTGTGCTAGAATACTGTTGCAAATTCCATTATCCTAGAAAATTCTCACAACTTAAAATTAGAGATTGAAACAGACTCATGGTGCTGGAACATTGCAAACCTTTAAGTGATGATGAAGCAGAACAAATATTTAGCTCCTTAGACTTCATGTAAGATTAAAAAGGCATTTATTTATTTCACTTATAAATACTGCAGCACCTCCTTAGTGCTAGCTTTATAATACAATTACCTCATTCTCACAAAAAAAGATAATGAAGCAGTGGACACACTCCTAACCCNAAATCTCATATAGCCATGTGACAAAAGCAAACTCTCCACCGAGTCACTCTCAAAGCTGAAACTCAAAAGGACTACTTCCACATAAAAAAACTATGTATAAAGTAACAAATTCAACAAGATCACTTCCACATCAAAAAACCTTGTTTAAAGCAACAAAATCAATTCACAACAACTCACTTTAGTGTATGCAGGAATCAAAAAGCAAGTTGCAGGTACAAATCCCATAGTGCCAGCTGACCTACCAAAGTTGGGCATAGCGCATTAAAATGTCAACATTCTCAAAAGAAGATAAAATCACGTGTGTTCAACCGCGTGTCATTAAATATCAAATGATATAAGAACCCTATAAGTTGGGCGTCCTTGTTCTGTTTTACCCTTTTGATGAAGGAAGGTATCTCTCCTATAAGGCTGGGGGGATCCTTCCACACAGAAGACATGATAAGACTCTCTCAGATCAAAAAGCTCAATTAACAGCACACATGCTTAGACCTCATTGCATACACTCCCTGAGAAATATCACATGGTATTATGTCCCTCTCAAGTTCCATCCTCTAATCTCACAATAAAAGACTCTTGTAAAAGCAGCTATGCGAGAGAAATGATTATCCAAATACCGGTTGCACTAACAAACACAACCTAATATGGAATGCACTTCAAATTTCCTAAACAAACCATAGACTTTACCCTGCCCATCTAGGATCCGATTCGTTCAGGCAAAAATAGCAGATATGATAGGACAGTTCCTCCAAAGAAAAGCCAGCAGATGTTGAAAAGCAGAGTCCCCGGACTATAATGAAACATTCACAGGAAAGAATGTACTGTTTTCCAATGTGACTTCACGTGAAGTAGACAACTTCTGGGAGCTGGCTAGTTAGTGCACAATATGACTTCAGCTGACAAAATGCAAATCTGAAAATGCACAGCAGCTAAAATGTCAAAGAAGTTACATCTCCAGCCCAAAACAGAACTTTATTTGTTAGAAGATATATGTGATGCATGAACCAGGAAGATGATCAGCAGAAGCTTCTTTAACATATTGGACATCAGGTACACTTCTTGCATACGGGTGGTTGCTTTGTTTGATTTTTCCTTTACTACCTTATCCCTCCAAAAGGGGAAGAAAAAAGACTGAGCAGAAAAGATATTGCTCACTGGAAACCCTGCAACAAAATCCACATCAGCCCATAATAGCATAATATTGCGAAAGCCAGTCAACATCCACCAGTCCTTAATAAGATGTCTTCTACAGAAAGCTGATGTATAGAAAAACATTTGTGAAAGCTAAAGCTAAGAACAAAATGTAAAAGCTTCAGTCAGAAAATAACGAGGCATCGTGCAATCTGAAAGAGAGAATGAAAACGAAAGATGAAAAAAGTTGATCAATATTCATCATGCAACGGAAGAGACCATGAGAACGCTAAATTTTGCAAGATATGTACTAGTACGTAACCTCCCTTTGGGGTCAGGTTAAGGATAGGATGACATCACATCAGCAAAAATTGAAATCTCGACATTATTGAATTTAAGCAATCTTAAAAGCAAGCAAAAGGCAAGATGAAACTCACGATCCAACAACAATTTTGCTCCATTAAAACAAGAACAAAAAATTCACACTCCTATATGACCCTGTGACTGCACAGAAGAAAGGCCCGGTTAAATACATTGTTGGCCAAACCACCGAAGGATCACCAGAAATGCCAGACACATGACGAAAAAGCCTTTTCCTTTATAACCTTCGCATTCACATATAAAAATAAAATAAGAGAATAGATGACCTGTTCTGCAGGAGATGAGCTAGGATTTTTTACAGGTACCATTGATCTGTTTTAGATTAGTGAATCGAGCTCTTTTTGGGGTAAAGGCAGTTCAAATGGTAATGCGTTATGGAGAAAAAAGTGTCGAGGGGCTCTTTTACATAATAGCTTTTACACAATAGCTAACAGTTTGAAGCAAATCTTTAAATGAATGAACGAACAAATTATAATATGCATGCTTCCAAAAAAAAAAGGGGGGAGAGAGATCTACCTAATAGAATAGTTTGAAACAAATGAACTCATACAACAATATGAGCACTAAAACCTTCCTCGTAAAGACATTGATTGATCAGAGTCTACGAGATCTAAGATGTTCCTCTCTTCTAGTTAATATAGACTAATCATTAACTTCAGACTAGGAGGACAGCAAGGTAGCCCAAGAAGTGCTGCCATCACTATGATTACAGAATGAAACTGAACTTAAAATCGCAATACCATAAAAGCCTAAAGAAACGCAAATCGACGAACAAGTCCATTCCATCAGGAAAAGAATTCACTGCTCTAAGACCCAACAGCTGCAAGCACAGAAAGAAGGAAGAGTTTAGTGCAAATCTCATGAAACCCATACCATCTCAGAAATTACTAGAGATGCCAGATCCAAAATTGAAAGCACCCTTTTCTCGAAGCCTGAAAATATCCAGATTGCAGTGCAAGCACCAAAAGAAGACCAAGAGACAGCACGCAGAGGAATATGGGACAGCAACCTTTGAAATCCCAAATATAATCCTCTATTATGGTCACCATGTGCTATACAACAAAGAAAACCAAGCTGGCGTGACAAGCAGAAGAAGACGGAATTGCATAGCAAGTACACCAAAAGTAGAGGAGCACTTTATGATTTTGAGCATTTATCAGATGCCAATAACAATAAGCGATCTCAACAAATGTATCATCGATGAACATAAGCACCTGACTTGAACTAAAAATGGCAGCAGAATACACTATGCACACTTGTGAAAAGAATTTAACTTAGTTGAGAACTTCCATATAACACCAGTTTTGATAAAAGCTTAGAGAGATGAAAATATTCAATACCTATAGTCAAAGACTTGAACGTGCCCTTACAACCTTCATAACTGACACCATATCTAGGTACGGGACCGAACAAAAAACTAGAAGTCAGGGTGAAAGAAGTTGATGCAAGGAAAAAACCAATATTAGCATCAAAATTAGCAAATTAGATGAAAGTCAAGATATGACACATTCTGTAGAATCAAGGACGGACTCGCTCACCATGAAGATCCAAGTCAGCATGGGTAGCGTTATTGCTAGTTCTACTTGTATTCTGATTCAATTAAAAGAATTTGTGAGGTTCCAGGGGAGTGATAGCTCAGGTAGTGTGGCAAAACAGTGTACACCAGTGCACAAATAGAAGAAGAAGCTCATGTAACCTCTGTCCATTGTTGCAACTCCAAATAGAACTGGAACTTGATGCTAACATAGCAACACCATTTCCGATCATCCAGGGAAAAATAAACACAGTACTAATTGCATAGTGGAGTCTCACAACAAAAACCTCAGAACCAACCCAAAACCTAAAAGCATGCTTCATTCCCCAAAAATTGCACCAAGAAGGGATCTCACCAGCTTTCAATTTCATCAGAGTCCCACATGCCGTAATACACAAGAAAACTGTCAAGGATGAGAACAACAAAAATAAACTACACATGGAAGGAAAGCAAAGATATGAACATTGAGAAACCAAGGTAACTAGCAGAATGTCACAAAAGCAACACGGAAAAGGGAAGTCTGCGACTGCGATGACTATTAGTAAAGGGTAATTGGTGAGATACCATGACTATGAATAGGGTAGAGGGTAACTAGCCACAATCCACCAGATTCTTCTATGAACATTACCAGGACCTGATCAACCAATGCCAATGATGAAATACAAAGAACCAAATCTAATCAACAAAGATAGAGGAAACAGATCTAATAACAAACTGGATCTCAGACCCAAAAAGAGAAAAATCAAAGAACTCCCAAAGCCAGACTGCCTGCTTGAATTGCTTGGGTCCGAGCTTAAACTTCTCAACGGAAACTATGAGAGAATTGCAAATCAGAAACCTATATCCCAACAGCTGCAAGCACAGAGAAGGAACAGTTAAGTGCAAAGTTGGTGAAACCCATGCCACCTTGGAAATCACTAGATTTTACAGACGAGAGATCGAAAAACCCCCTTTTCTCAAAGCTTGACAATACTTGGATTGCAGTGCAAGCACTTGACACCAACCTCTGAAATTTCAAAATCGAATGCTCTATCACTGTCACCATGTGGTCTACACATCCATCCAACAAACAAAAGCAAGCTGGCATGATAAACGAAAGAAAACAGAAGCAGAGAAAAAAGACATGCAGCAAGAACACCAAAAGCAGAGTAGCACTTTATGGGGAAATATCAAAAGATCCAGATTTGAGTTTAAGTACTCATCAGGTGTCCATAACCATAGGAGATCTCTCTCATAAGTTGGATAATCGAAGAGCATAAGCATCTGGACTGAAAACAAAAAAATAGCAGCGGAATACACTATAAACACTTGTGAAAAGATTTATCTCAGTTAACAATTTCCATATTACCAGCAGTGTTAACAAAGAGAGAAGGGAATCACTATAATTAGGGAAGGAAACTGGAACGAAAATCTCAATAATTAGTACTACTACAGAAACCTCAACGCAGATCAGCAAGGAAACAAGCGGCTCCACGGAAAGCCAAATTCACGGCTCTAAGGCCCAATGGCTGCAAGCACAAATAGGAGGTAACATTTAAGTGAAAAGCTGGATAACCCGGTACCACTAGGAAATCAGAAGAGATGCCAGAGACGAGATTGAAAAACCCCCTTTCTTGAAGCCTGACAATATCAAGATTGCAATGCGAGCACCAAAAGACTAAGAAACCATGTGTAACGATACTGGATCACCAACCTTTGAAATTCAAAATCCAATCCTTAATTACTGTCACCATGTGTCTACACATCCACCCCACAAACAAAAACAAGTTGGCGTGATAAACAAAAGAAAACAGTAGCAGAGAAGATATGTAGCGAGAAAACCAAAAGTAGAGGAGCACTTTATAGGGCTATCAAAAGATCCAGATTTGAGATGGAGTACTTATCAGGTGTCCATAACCATAAGAGAGATCTCATCAGTTGGATCATCGAAGAACATAAGCATCTGGAATGAAAACTGAAAATTGCAGCACAATACGCTATACACACTTGTGAAAAGAGTTATCTCAGTCAACAGTTTCCTATACCAGCAGTTTTGACGAAGACAAGGGAAATTATAATTAGGGAAGAAAACTGGATTGAAAATCTCAATACTCATAGAAGCCTAAACTACAGAACCTCAATGACCGGCAAGGAAAACGAGGCGGCTCCATGCAAGGAAGAATTCACTTCTCTAGGGCCCAATTGCTGCAAGCTCAAACAGGAGGTAACAGTAAGTGAAAAGCTGGTGAAACCCATACCACTAGGAAATCACAAGAGATGCCGGAGACAAGATTGAAAAACCCCCTTTCTCGAAGCCTAGACAATATGAAGATTGCAACGCAAGCACCAAAAAGACCAAGCAACCGTGTAACATGCTGGATCACCAACCTTGGCAATTTCAATATCCAATCCTTAATTACTGTCACCATGTGGTCTACACATCCACCCAACAAACAAAAACAAGTTGGCGCGATAAACAAAAGAAAACAGTAGCAGAGAAGATATGTAGCGAGAAAACCAAAAGTAGATGAGCACTTCATGGGGTTATCAAAAGATCCAGATTTGAGATTGAATACTTATCAGGTGTCCAACCAGGCGTCCATAACCATAAGAGAGATCTCACAAGTTGGATAATCGAAGAACATAAGCATCTGGACTGAAGATGAAAAAATGGCAGCAGAATACACTACAAACACTTGTGAAAAGATTTCTCTCAGTTGACAATTTCTGTATCACCAGCGGTTTGGACAAAGAGAGAAGGGAATCACTATCATTAGTGAAGGAAACTGGAATGAAAATTGCAATAATTATAGAAGTCTGAACTACAGAAACCTCAACGCAAATCGGCAAGGGAACACGCGGCTACATGGAAAGACGCATTTCACTGCTCTAAGGCCCAATGGCTGCAAGCACAAATAGGAGGTAACATTTAAGTGAAAAACTGGTGAAACCCGTACCACTAGGAAATCAAAAGATATGCCAGAGACAAGATTGGAAAACCCCCTTTCTCGAAGCCTGACAATACCAAGATTGTCTTGCAAGCACCAAAAAGACCAAGAACCCATGCATAACGCATGCTGGATCACCAACCTTTGAAATTTCAAAATCCAATCCTTGATTACTGTCACCATGTGGTCTACACATCCCCACAACAAACAAATACAAGTTGCGGGATAAACAAAAGAAAACAGTAGCAGAGAAGATATGTAGCGAGAAAACCAAAAGTAGAGGAGGGGGCTATCAACAGATCCAGATTTGAGATTTGAGTACTTATCAGGTGTCCATAACCATAAGAGAGATCTCATCAGCTGGATCATCGAAGATACATAAGCATCTGGAATGACAACTGAAAATGGCAGCAGAATATGCTATACACACTTGTGAAAAGATTTAATCTCAGTTGACAATTCCGTATACCAGCAGTTTGACAAAGACAAGTGATCACTCTGATTAGGGAAGAAAATTGGAAAGAAAATCTCAATACTCATAGAAGCCTAAACTACAGAGACCAACGGAGACCTCAATGATCGGCAAGGAAAACAAGGCGGGGCTCCATGCAAGGAGGAATTCACTTCTTTAGGGCCCAATGGCTGCAAGCACAAACAGGGGGTAACAGTAAGTGAAAAGCTGGTGAAACCCATACCACTAGGAAATCACAAGAGAAGCCAGACACAAGATTGAAAAGCCCCCTTTCTCGAACCCTGACAATATCAGGATTGCAACGCAAGCACCAAAAAGACCAAGAAACCGTGTGTAACGCGTACCGGACCACCAACCTTTGAAATTTCAAAATCCAGCCCTTAATTCCTGTCACTATGTGGTCTACACATCCATCCAACAAACAAAAACAAGTTGGCATGATAACCAAAAGAAAACAGAAGCTGAGAAGATTAGGGAGACCACCAAAAGTGGAAGAGCACTTTATGAGGCTATCTGTAGATGCAGAATTGAGTACTTATCAGGTTCCCATAACGTGAAGAGATCTCATCAGCCGTATCATCGAAGAACTAAGCATCTGAAATGAAAACTAAAAACGGCAGCAGAATACACTATACATGCTCGTGGGAAGAATAATCTTAATTGAGAGCTTCCATATAACAGCAGTTTTTGACAAAGCTTAGAGACACGAAAATCTCCAATACCTCTTAAGCCTAAGACCTGAGAACTTGCTCTGCATCTTCCCGAACACAAGCACCGAAGCAAATACAGTTAGTCCTTCAGAATCACTTGCCCCCTTAGATCAATCTTAATACTCATCCATTGAAAACTAACACCACCTATGATGAAATCCACCGAATGACCAAACCAAAATATACATTGACGAAGTCAAGGTAAAAGAAGTTGATGTGAGAATACGACAATATTAGCATCAATATTAGCATCAATATTAGCATATAAGATGCAAGACATCAAATCCAAACCGATAGCTCCATGCTGAAGTTGTGTCCTGCTTGTCTTGTGACACATAGGGCTAGAACAGATGACGGACTCATTCATCCAAAGATCCAAGTCAGTGGGGAGCAAAATTGCTTGAGGTTTCAGAGTGGCAATAGCGCAGATTGTATGGAAAGAAGTGTACACTACCGTAACTTCTCAAAATAGGAGGAGGAGCTCATGTTGAATCAGAGACAGAATAATCCCTCTATCCATAGTTACAACTCCAAATCGAACAGGAACCTGATAAAAAAACTAAATAGCAAGATACTCCCCCATCGTCAATGGAAAAAATAAACACAGTACTAATTGTGCAGCGAAGACTCGCAACAAAAATATCAGAATTGCACAAAACCTGAAAGCATGCTTGATTCCCTCGAAATTGCATCTAGAGTGGATCTCACCACCTTTCAATTTCTTAACATCGAAAATCAAAGGATTGCATATGCAAATAAGAAACCCACATATCCTAATAACAAGAAAATAATCAAGGATGACAACATAAAAGATAAACCATACTAGGGACGAAAGCAACCATATGAACATAACCAAGGTAACTGGCGGAGGTCACAACAAGAAGCACGAAAAAGAAAATTCACAAACGCTGCTTATAAAAAGTAAACAGCGAGATACCATGACTATGAGTAGGATGAAGGTACTAGCTACAATTCCATGAAAAGAGATCACCCACCAGAAAGTCACCATAGAGAAGACTCATCAAAACCACTGGAAGCCCTTAGGATCATTCTCCTATAATTGTTACTCAGACCCGATCAAACATTGGCAACATTGACAAACAAACAACCCTCTCTAATCAACAAAAAAGAAAAAGAAAATAGAAATAATTGCAAATTGAATACACACAAAAAGAGAAAAAGAAAACTCAAAAGGACTCCAAAACCCTGCCACTTGAATTGCTTGGCCCGAGCTTATTCTCAAAACAGTCGGATCATAGAATTGCAGATCAGAAACCTACATGGCACCTAAAATACAGAAAATCGAAAACAAATAATAAGAAACAGATAAAGTACCAAAGGAAAGCAACAATATGAAGATAGAGAGTACTGGTAGTGACTGAGAGCTAAGAAATCAAAACCAATCTCAACGCTCCATGAAAACAAGAATTCATTGCACTCAAAGACCCAATGGCTGCAAGCATAGAAAGAAGGGAATAGTTAAGAGCGAAACCCATACACCTAGGAAATCACCAGAGATGCCAGAGACAAGATTGAAAAACCCCCTTTTCTCGAAGCCTCTTACATTAATCTGTAAACAACATGCAGAGCAGAGGAGCGCATTCTGGACATCAACCTTAGAAATTTCCAAGTCTAATCCATCCAACAAAACAGGCGTGGTAAGCAAAAGAAAATTGGAGCCGAGAAAACTAGTAGCGAGAACACCAAATATAGAGAAGCACTTTATGCGGCAATCTAAAGATTCAGAATTGAGTACTTATCAGCCAACCGCAGGACACTTATTCCTTTAGAACCACTTGCACCATGTACCCTTGAAAAGTGACATCAAAACCTAGGAATGAAATCCACGACGACCGGACCAAATAAGCATTGAAGAAGTCAAGGAAAACGAAGTTGATGCGAGAATAAGACACCATTAGCATATAAGATGCAAGATATCAAATCCAAACCGATAGCTCCATATCGAAGTTGTGGCCTGCTTGTGAAACGTACCGCACCTGGATCTCATGTTAAATCAGAGACGGAATAATCTCTCTGTCCATCGTTACCAACTAGAACTGGAACCTGATCGCTAACATAGCACATCCTCTCCGATCAGTCAATGGAAAAAATAAACATAGAACAAATTGCATCGGGAAAATCTCACAACAAAAACCTCAGAATCGCCCAAACCTGAAAGCATACTCTGATTTCCCCAAAATTGCATCTAGAGTCAGGGTTCCAATTTCTCAATTGAAGGACTGAATTTCAGAGAAACCCTCATACTGTACAATACAAGAAAACAAGAATGAAAACCACTAACCTACATCCCGCTGTACAGGGAGGAATTAGAAGTGAAATCGAAACCAAAACAAACTGGGATGGAGGAATTGGCATCGAGGCGAGTCCGTTTATAAGGTTGCGAGGCTGGGATGGACGGTTGAGATTAAGTGATGAAGATAACACGTTGCGGGACATAGTGGATGTATTTGGACCAGAAATATTTCAAAGGCGGTGGATAAGTGGATTAAGTGGTTATAAGTTATAACTTATAAGCCAAAGCCAAAAGTCATAAGTCGGTCTCCCCTTTATCAAATTTATCTTATAAGCATTTTAGGTTTGATCAAAATATTTATTATTCTATTCCTAAAATATATCTTTTTTTAAAATAAAATTCTTTGTATAGTTTTACTATATCTCAGTTCTTCAATATATATTAAGTGCTTATTTCTTCTCTACAAATACAGTGTGCATTATTTAAGGTTTTTTTCTTAACTTTTATTAATTTATACTCCACCCTTCTAATTTATGATTGTATATTAATCATAACTTAAATTATAATTATAAAAAAAGATATTATCTAATTATTTTTATAATTAAAATAACATGATAAATAGGTAGAATTTATGTAGAATCTAAAATTTTGAAGAAAATAACGTTTTTAGTAGTGTAAATTGTTATAAGGTCATTTAAGTCATTTTAACATAAAAAGAGCTTATCAGCACTTTCTAATCAAACAGTTTCAGTTGCTTATTATTAATTTCAGCACTTTTATCCAAACACGTAACTGCTTATTTTTTAAATCAGCTTCAACACTTAATGCTTATCAGCTACTCTAAATCAGCTAAGCGAAACGGGCTCTAGGTCGGTATCTTTTTTGAGTATTAAATTTGGCAATATTCTTGCATTAACTATTAGTGGTCCCACAAATAATATTTGTTTGTAAAGGCTTTTCTCAGGAAAAAAATGCAACCAGAATAAAATTTTTGTTTTCTTAACGATAATACAATTAACTCAGTTACATTTTCGATTTGTCGGAGAACTTATGTTATTTTTCTTTCAAGATTACTTTCCTTTAATTTCTGTCTTGGACGCAAATTATGATAAATAGAAAGTTATCAACTAAGATAATATTGGAATATTATCAAATAAAAACGAGATAGCAAATAAATCTCTCTCTCTCTCTCTCTCTCTCTCTCTCTCTCTCTCTCTCTCTATATATATATATATATATATATATATATATATATATATATGAAGGAGGAAATTGAAAAGATAACTTGGCATCACTAGAATTGCTATTCATTTCTTTTAAAAAAAAATGGGATCTATATTTAATCTTCAAGATCAGACTTTATCACATAAAATCACCCATTATCATATTACAACTTGAGTTTCTCTTTAGTGTCTTATACATATTCTTCAATTTAGTTTCTTTATCGATTGATTCAATTGTAAATTCGCGGTGGTGTTTCGTTCAACTTTTCTTGCTTTTATCAACTTGAAAAACTAAGTTTTTAAACATAGTCGACAGAGTCACGTTAGCCTCATCAACATTAAACTTTAATCATGCAATGCATACACTATCCTTCCCATAAAAATTAAAAAATAAATTGATAAAATACAGAGAAACTTCATCTGGGGAACTACTATTGACAAGAAAAAGCTTCATCTCATTAATTGGAATACCGTTACAATGCCTAAACAATTAGGGAGGCTTGGCATAAAAAATACTAATTCTAAGAACATGGCGCTTCTAAGTGGGCTAACATGGTGAATCCTAACCAATCCCATGGCCCCATGGGCAAATATGCTCATCAAAAAAATATGGATAAAGAAAAACAAGAATATGTCGTTCATTTGGAAAAGCATCCTTAAATGATGGGCCTCATGCTATAAAGGTATTCTCTGGCTTCCAAGCCAAAACTCAAATCTTAACATATGAGACACTCGTTGAATTCCCAACTATCCTATTGAGAAATTGTATAGAGGGACCCTTCCAAAAAAATAAACAATCTTAAGGTCAAAAATATCCTTCATAATGGTATTTGGAACTTAACCAAAATTTTCTTCGAATTGCCAACTTTCATAATTAATAATATAAATACCATCCCACAACCCCTCAAACAAGGTAATAATGACAAACCAATATGGAGTTTAAACAACAATGGGGTCTTCACAACTAAAACATGCTATCAACTGATGTATAATTCTCCCCCGGTGGAACTGGACTTCAACTGGATATGGAAGTTACAATGCCCCAATAAAATCAAATTCTTTCTATGGTAGTATCTCCATAATAGAATCTCATGTCGCCAGTACCTCTATCACATAGGACTAAACATTGATCCTTTATGCATTATTTGTCGTAATGATGTGGAAAACATTACTCATATTTTCTTAAACTGTCCTAATGTCAGAGGTATTTGGAAATCTCTTAACATCAACACCAATAATATTGTTGGTACTAATCATTGAATTATCAATTTAAGGGACTTAAATCCTTCATTAAAATCGACTAATGTTGTATGGGTTAACATATTCCCTTTCCTATTATGGGGTATCTGGATTTCCAGGAATAAAAACAACTCGAATAATACAAATTTTCCACTCATCCTAAAAAACATAATGGGGCAGGCCCAAGAATTCCTCCTTCTAAATTCCTCAAGCGAATCACTCCAACACAAAATATCGATCAAGATAAGTTAGCATGCACCAAGTCAAAATTGGTATAAACTTAATATCGTTGGGGCATACAAAAAATGTGACAAAAAATCAGGAATAGGAGGAGTGTTCAGAGATCACACAAGAAGTTGGATCATTGGGTTCCAAAAACAAACTACTATCATCTCTCCCCTACATGCTGAATTGCAAGCAATATATGAGGGGCTCCAAGTTGCCTTAAAATTCAACCTTTTCCCACTTGAGCTGGAAACAGATTCAACAGAGGCCATCAATGCAATACAGCATGACCATATAGTCTTTTCTAACATTGTTTATGCATGCAGATCATTAATGCACCAGTGGAAGGACCTACTGCTTCGACATAACTTCAGTGAAGGCAACCAAGTGGCGCATCTACTAGCTAAGGAAGCCACCAGGAAAAGCTTTAAGCAATTCAGTCCGGACAGGCCAAAGCTCCATGCAACTCCACCTCTTTTTGTGAAGCTACAACTTACTATGAAACAAGATGGAGTCTGCCTTTTTGAAAAAACTTTATCTGCTTCTGCTTGTAATATGCTAAGAACATTAGGTAACCAAAATATTGCTTGTGATATTCCACTAATGAGTGGAAACTTTTCATCTACTTGTAACAAGCTAATTGACTTATATCTAATATAATATATATCCTGTAATTATCAAAAAAAAAAAACTTTTCTTGCTTTATCAACCGGAGAAAACAAGTTAGGCCTATATGTATATGGTTGTGTATATATTTTCTTTTCTTGCTTTCATATTAGTTGTTTTGTTAGAAGATTCATGTGACGACCCGACAAGTTGTTTTGAGCTCTGCCATATCATTCGGCGGTTTGACACATTGAGTAACTTTACTTCATGCTTTATGACTTGTACGTATCGTTCGACTGTTTGACACTCGGAGTTGATTCGAATGGAAAATTTTCAATTCAGAAGCTTTAAGTTGGAAGACTTGACCAAGGTTTGACTTTTGAGTAAACAACAACGGAATCGAGATTTGAAGGTTCCAATAGGTTCGTATGACGATTTCGGACTTGGGCTTTTGTTCGAGTTGAGTATCGCATGGTCCGGGAGCATTTCGACGTGCATTATGGAAATTTGGCTTTTTGAAAGTTTAAGAAATTTATAAGTTTGGTTTGAAGTAGATTTTATGGTTAGCGATGCCCATTTGGGATTTTGAGCCTTGGAATAGGTTTGTATTGTGATTTGTGACATGTACATGAAGTTTGGCATCATTCCTGACTGCTTAAGTGTGACTCGGGCGCGTTCGGCGAAGTTTGATTGTTGGAAAGTTGAAAGAAGGATTTTGATTGTCCATTCGTAGCTTTGATATTGTTTGATGTGATTTGAGGCTTCGACTAAGTCTGAACTATATTTTAGGACGTGTTGATATATTTGGATGGGGTCCCGGGGGCCTCGGGTTTGATTTGGATCGAAATCGGAGTGAGAATTGGACTTATGCAATTTCTGATGGAATCAGACCTGGTGTAACCGCACCTGTGATGATTTGGTCGCAGGTGCGGAGCCGCAGAAGCGGTCAAGGGGGTTTGCATGAGTGGTTTTGGGTAAGTTGGGCAGTGGCTGCAGGTGTGAGATTTTTCCGGATCCGCGGGCTCTCAGATGCGTATTTCGTTCCGCAGAAGCAGAAATGAACTGTATGGACTGGAGTCCCAGAAGCGATAGGGCTCCGCAGGTGCGATTGCGCATGCACAGGGTTTTGACTGCATAAGCACTCCCGCAGGAGCGAATTGTGATCCGCAAATGAGCTTGGTCGAAGTTTTATGAACTTCCGCGCTTGCGATGGTATGTTCGCAGGTGCGACATTTTTGGTTCGCAGGTGCGGCATTTTTTGTTCGTAGCTGCGAGGAATGCTGGGCAAACCCTATTTATTGGAGGCCGAGTATTTTATTCGTATTTTTGAGCTATGAAGCTCGGATTTGGGGCGACTTTGGAGTGTCATTTTTATCATCTAACATGAGGTAAGTGATTCCCATTTATTACGAGTTAAATACATGGTTTATATATGGAATTAAACATGAAAATTTATGAAAATTGTGGGATTTTAAGAGAAAATCTCGAATTTGGTATTTTTGAATTTTGACCATGAAATTGGACATGAAATTGGGGGTAAATTATATATTTGAGTTAGTGATGCTGTGGGTTATTTTTATGTTAAAAAATTTTCGAAATCCGGACACGTGGGCCCGAGGTTTGACTTTCGAGCGAAGTTGGGAATTGTTATAAATTGATTAATTATGAGTATTTGAGTATATTTTTATTAGTTTTCGCGTTGTTTGACTAGTTTCGGATCGATGGACATCAGTTTGAGGTGTTAGAGAGGCGTTGGAGCCGGTTATGGAAACTTAAGAGAGAGGTAGGTCTCCATTCTAACCTTGTAAGGGAATTTACCCATAAGTGTTCTTCTTGTTATCTACTACATGTTGTGGGAGCTACGCACGTATGAAGTGAAGAGTGTCCGTGCGTATATAAGAATTCCTGATTATGTCCGAGTAGGCTTAGATTCACGCCATACTTTAATTATACTATTTGAGTTATTCTTGTCTATTTAATTATTCTAATTCACATTATGACCATAGACTAGACTCGCGTAGAGTAATGGACTTGCTATTTTAGCCATTGACGAGCTACTTGATTAGTCGTAGAAATTGTGCTTCCCTTACGAATTTCTCACGCATTTTGCGTATTCACCAAAAAGTTCTCATAACTTGCATGTATATTCGTGAGTGGGGTCAAGGAACTGTTAAAGCTTCTTATTCTAATGATATCGGGCCGTTCGTCTCGGCAAAGTAACATATTCTTCTGGGATCGGGTCATTCGCCTCGACATGATATTATAACTCACTCTTATGGGTTCAGACTGTTCATCTCAGTAGGATATTATAACACTCTCTTACGGGATCCGGTCATTCGCCTCGGCGGGATATTATAACACACACTTATGGGATCGGGTCGTTCGCCTCGGCAGTATCATGTATCATATTCTTATGGGATCGGACCGCTAGCCTCGGCAGAATCGTGCGAAATACTTGATGAGAAATCTACGTACTCATGAGTTTCTTGACTTGAGATGTGGTCGTTGATTTGGTATTGACCATTACGTATTCCATGTGAGGAGGTATCCAATAATTGAGGATTTTGTGTTCATTTTCAGTTGTAGATCGTATTATTTGCCTATATCTATACTCATTGTTTATTTATCGTGTTTCATACTTGTCTATTTTATTATCTTTGATTTACTAGACCACTAGTAAGTGTCAATGTCGACCGCTCGTTACTACCTCTTCGGGGTTGGGTTAGATACTTACTGAGTATGTGTTGATTACATACGCATGCTACACTTCTACACTAAATATGCAGGATCTAACTGGTTCATTTGGTGGTCAATTTGGTGCGTAGGCGCAGCTGCCGAGGGGACATCATGGTGAGCTGCATTCCATGCTATGATTCCCAGCACACAGAGTCTCCATCATAATTTATGTTTATGGATTTGCACAATATTTCATTCTAATATTTTACTAACTATGTATGTACTTATGATTTCAAAGTACTAAAATAAATAATTATTTATATGATTCACTTTTGGCTTGCCTAACGGTGACGTTGGGAGCGATCACGACCTATAGTGAATTTTGGGTCATGACGATTCAATTATAAATTTGCTATGGTGTTTCGTTGAACTTTTTTTTCTTTATCAACTGCTAAAATAAAAATATCTCTCTCTATATAGAGAGAGAGACTGCTAGCTACATTTTAAGGGAGAGAAAAAAATACACCAACTAAGTATTGTCTTTTCCTCTCTATGCATATTGGTTATGTGCCTTCGCAACAATAAAGAAAATCTCCTTCTGTATTTGAACCCATACAATGTTGTAGTTTCTACTATATAATCTCATTTGTATAAGAACGTGTTAAAATATTATCAAGTGTAAAAGAACTTAAAAAGTAAGTAGTATAAATAACTTTGAGACTATTTTGTATTCTCTTCTTCTTGCATTAAGAAAGAGATAATTTTATCATTACATAATATGATGAATATATAATGCTAAAACGTCGTAATTTCTGTAAATAGAAGAACTAATATTTAATGCTGTTGATTTTGGAGTGTTTATGTGACAGATTTGGAAGAGGAGAAAAAAAGAAAAGTAAAAAGGGAAGCATAAACGGTGAGAATATATGAGTAAACAATACATAAAAGAAAGAGTATGCTTTTATAGAATTGCGTGTATTGGTCTTTGATTTGCAACGGTTTCATATTTTTAATTATGTTGCATAAAGATATATTCTTAAAAGAATATGTTATTATCTTATGTAGGTGTGTCCATTCGTGCAATAAGTTTTTAGGATTTTTTTTCATTTAACACTTTCTCTATTTTGATTTTTTCGATTTTTTAGACCAATATCTTCCATTGTATAGACAACATTTTCCAATTATCCCCAACTGGATGAGCTTCTTTTTTTAGCATGAGTTTCACTTTTTTTTATGATATTTGGTTCGTGAAAGTCTGAGATATTTTTAAACACGTCAAATTCATTTTGGATCCACGTTTGATATTAGTGAAGTTGCAGCAAAAGTTGGCACCAATACATAATGATATGCTAGCCAACGTTCTTCTATATTTATTGAATGATATGATATGATATGCTTTGAATTCATATAGACGTTTATGCATATGAAAAAATGACAATGAACTACGAGAGAGAAGAGAGTTTATGAGAATTAATAATATTTTTGTGAAATGTTTTGAGGGAGGAGCTGTAAACTGTCATTTTTAGCATAAAACTTCTCCTATCAAAGAAATTACGCTTAAGCTTAGTGAATCGGTGATAATATTTTAAGGATTTTAGCAAATTAGATTTGATACAAGAAGGGATGTTACAACTCTTTTTTTCTTTTTTCCGTGTATTGTAGAGGATAACAAAGGTTGCTATTTATAAAAAAATAAACCTTGCCCACAATTCAAACTAATCAAATTCATTGCTTTTTCCAAGTTGCAACAAGGTCTTTAAATTATAAGGCATTCATTAGAAGCAAGTTGCTTCGTACCACCCCTTCTTGGATATTTATTAATAGATAATGGACATCCAACCAATTAAACAAACAGTATTTTCCTATATATAATATAATAGAAACTTATTTATCTACTTTCTCTATAGTTTGTAATTTTTAATAAGTATCTAAATTTTTCTTACAAATTGTATATATTATTCCTTAAAAGGCTCCCACCCATTATTAATTCCTTCAATTATAGGATTTAATTACATAATTTACTTTTTTTCCCTCTCCTCTCCTCTTTTTTTTCTTTTCCCTAATTTCTTCAGTTTGTTTGCCTAACATACTCGAAGACCAAAAGTACATATGATTCGCGAGCATAAATACATACAATTCGCATGAGCATCATTCTCGAGCATTTTGATACATATAACGAGATTCGATATCAATTTGATGTTGAATTATCTTTTTCATTAAAATTCTATGGCGACAATAGCAATCATGTTTCAAAATAATCAGAATGCTTACGTTTTTTTACAGTAATATTTTCTCAAAACAGAGTCTTATATAATTTTAATCCATCGTAAAAATTACAGGAAATTTAAAAAGTTTCTACCTATCACGTTTCTGCTCTAAAAAACTAACACAATTTTGATACAATATTGAATTTGTAACGACTCGATCGGTCATTTGGAGATCTAGCACATCATTCGGCGGTTTGAAGATTTGCGCAACTTCACTTCAGGTATTATGACTTGCACGCGTGGTCGAAACTGAATTTCGGGAAGTTCGGGGTTGATTTGGAAAGAAAATCCTAATTTCGGAAGCCTTAAGCTGGAGGAATTGACTAAGGTGTGATTTTTGAGTAACAACCTCGGGATCTCAATTGGAAGGTTCCAACAGTTTCATATGGTGATTTTGGTGTTGGGAGCGCGTCCGGATGTGGATTTGGAGGTCCGTAGGCCATTTTAGGGTCATTTGGTGAAAGTTAGAAATTTGAAGGTTTTTTGAGAAGTTTGACCAGGAGTGGACCTTTTGATATCAGGGTCAGATTTTGATTCAGGAAGTTGGAGTAGGTCTGTAATGTCAAATGTGACTTGTATGCAAAATATGAGGTCAAGGCGACGTGATTTGATAGGTTTCAGCATCAAATGTAGAAGTTGAAAGTTCAAAAGATCATTAATCTTGAATTGGAGTGCGATTCATGGTTTTAACATTGTTTGATGTGATTTGAAGTCTCGACTAAGTTCGTAATGTGCTTTGGGATGCGTTGGTATAATTGGTTAAGGTCCTGAGGGCCTCGTATGGATTCCGGAAGGTTAATGGATCGATTTTGGACTTACGAAAAATGTTGAAGTTTCAGCTTCTGGTGCAACCACACTTGCGCTTGCCCAGCCGCATGTGCGGGGAAAAGGCTTGCAGAAGAGGAAGGGCCAAGGCTGCCAAGGACCGCAGAAGCGAAAAAAGTTGCGCACCCGCGATAGTGCAGGTGCGAAGGTAGTGGCCGCAGAAGCGGCAAGGGCCGCATGTGCGGAAGAAGTGCCGCAGTAGCGGCCAAGGAGTCCGCGGGTGGAGGAGTCGCTGGGCAGAATGCTTAAAAGAACGGGGCTCAGCCCTTTCTTCCATTTCTCTTCATTCTTGGGCGATTTTGGAGCTTCTTAAGGGGAGTATTCACCTAGCAACTTGGAGGTAAGTTAATCCCACCTATTGCAAGTTAAATACTTGGTTTACATATGGATTGAAACATGGAAATTTAAGGAAATTAGTAGAAATTGTGGGATTTTGGTAGAAAAACCTTGAATTAGTATCTTTGGATTTTGACCACGAATTTGAGCATGGAATTGAGAATATATTATATATTTGAGTTCGTAATATTATGGTAATGTTTATCTTCGAAATTTTTTGGAATCCGGGCACGTGGGCCCGAGGGTGATTTTATCGACTTTTCGATAGGAGTTAAAAATTTGTCTAAATTGATTTGTTTTGAGTATTAGAGTATATTTTTATTGGTTTGCTTTGTTTGACTAGGTTTGGAGAGACGAGCATTGTTTTGAGGTGTTAGAGGTCTTTGGAGCCGGTTATGGAATTTTGGAGCAAAGTAAGTCTCCTGTCTAACTCTGTGAGGGGGAAAAATTACCCCTAGATGATATATTTAATGTGTGCAACTTGTTGCGGGGACTATGTACGCAGGAAGTGACGAGAGTCCGTACGTAGTTAGATTCATGTTATTGTCCGGATAGACTTAGGTTCACATCATGCTGTACTTGTACAATTTGGATTATCCTTGCTCGTTTAATTCTTTTATTTCACATTGTGACTTGAGACTAGACATGCGTAGAGTGTTAGACTTGCTATTGTAGTGATTTCGCGAGTTTCATGATTTTCCACGGAATAATGGTGTTCCTCTTACGAATTTCTTACGCGTTATGCGTTTTCATCGAATGATTTTCCTTAAAAATTATAACTTATATATTTATTCGTGAGTGGGGTTCGAGGACACGTTTAAGCTTCTTATTCTAATGGGATCGGGTCGTTCGCCTCGACAGGATTTATGTACCACACTCTCATGGGAGCGAGCCGTTCACCTCGACAGTTTAATAGATGCATCTATGGTTCATGTCGTTCGACCCTCGGCAGTGCACAATTTAATATTTGTGTTGGATCGGGCCGTATGCCTCGACATTTCTATTAGAATATCCTCATGGAATCGTGCATAATATTTGGCAAAAATCCAGGGTATCCATGAGATTTTCCCTGATTCAAATTATAACAACCTATTTGGTGAGGTCCATTATACATATTTATATGCGCTCCAGTTGAGGAGGAATTTTCTAATTGAGAGCTTAAGTTTATTGTAGCAAGGAGAATTATACCACATATTTACACTGGTTAATTTCATTTATTTATTCTACCTCATATTTGTGCATCTCCTTATTTTACCTGATATTATTGGCCCACTAGTGAGTGTCGATGTTGACCCCTCATCACTACTCCTCCAGGGTTAGGCTAGATGCTTAATGGATACACGTAGATTTACGCACTCATACTACACTTGTTACACATTTTTTTACAGGTACTTTTATATCAGGTGGTCATTTGGTTGCGAAAGCACGGATGATGGGAGAACCTTCCACGAGCTGCATTTCAGGTTACGATCCGCAGCTAGCAGAGTCTCCTTCAGAGTTGTTTTGTATTTTTCTGTCTAATTTGTATTCCGGACAGATGTTGTATTTTGTTTTACTTCCTACTGGATGCTCATGCACTTGTGACATCGGGTTTTGGGGGTACTTATGAGTTGTTCAATATTGTAGTTGGGAAAAATTATCATTTACTCTGTAAATTTTATTTTTAATTATTTAATTGAAGGAAAATTATGATTTCAAAATACTAAAATGAATAATCAAGTTAATCAATTATTGTTGGCTTGCCTGACACGGTGTTAGGCACAATCACGACCATTAATGAATTTTGGGTCGTGACAACATGGTATCAGAGCGTTAAGGTTCATTTAGATCTCACAAGTCATGAGCAAGTCTAGTAGAGTCTTGCGGATTAGTACAAAGATGTCTGTACTTATCTTCGAGAGGTTACAAGACTATTAGGAGCACTTCCCTTTCTTGATTTCTCATTGTGTGATTTGATTCCTTTGAGGCTTATGCCTTTATATCCTTCCTACTCATTCTTATACGATGTTCAACACTCATGTCAATTGGGCATTGAGGAGTTGTAGTGGTACTATAGACGTGGGCAGGATGTTTCTCCATGCGCATTCGAGCAAGTTATTATCGTCCTCTTGCGGAAGAGTGTTCTGTCATTTCGGCTCAGTAGTTGTGTTTTCAGTGGTTTCAAGGCTACGCGCAGATTGCTGATGTTCAGACGTTGTTATCGCATCGTGTTGGTGTAATGGTGGGGTGCTTGTTTATGTGTCGAGGCAGTGAATGACTTGAAAGGAGGTTTTTCTCAGTGCATGATTCAGAGGTTCATCATTTTATTTCCAGCGGAGGAAAGGCAATCGGACTATGAATGTTCAGGTTTGAGATAATGGAGTAACGAGACTTGGTATTTTCGAGCGTGGTGGAATTCTCAATTGTGATGTGGTGTCATCGTCCTTGTTGAAAACGTTAAGGTACGCCGGTGTTATGGTCTTCATCAATTTGCTTTCACGGCAGGGTAGTGTGAAATAGTGCCGGGGAAGCGGTTGTCAGAGATAGCGAAGTGTAGAAATTTCAGAATCAAATGGGTATTTCTAATATTGATGGCTCGAGAAGGATGATCTTCTAGGAGGCTTGGAGTAGGTGGAAATTTATTAGCTCAAGTGTTACAGAGATGGATTCGGGTTTGAGGCAACAATTGGGCAGCGAAGGACGAGGAAGGACATGTGGGAGGTGTTTTGCAGTGGTTGAATTTCTAGAAGGTCAAGTATGAAAAATAAAAGTCGAGGAGTTGCTTAAAGAGAGGGTTTAACAAAAGTGTGAGAGTGGCAGAGTAAAGTATCGGTTATGTGGTAGGATGGCCACACGCCTTGAGGAAAGTTTGGAGCCAATTGGGAATTTATGGTGGACAGTGACTAGGTCCATGGATTTTATCTAGATACAACATGACTTTGAGTTTGGAATGCATTGTTGGACTTTTAGCTGATGTCAATGAGGAAGAAGGAATCTCGGCGGGTCCCATGGTTATGTAACTGTAGCTTCAAGCTAAGTGGGAGAGGCCCACCATCTATGATTGGATTGCGTGGTTGTCTACTTGTGCGGTTCTGGTTATCGGTGTATTGGTGGGTTATTAAGACTAAGGAAATAAAACATCAGTAGTAATTTGAGCAAAGGAATTGAGGAATGTGTGCTATATTTGGCCTTATCGATTCATGTTCAGGTTTTTGGAAGACTCATAGTCTATGCTTCGTGTGGATGTGATGTACAAGGAAAGGAATTCAGCCGGTTTCTTCTTTGATAGGGTATTCATGTGCTAGCAGGGCCTTGGAGTTTGATCATATTCGGGAACAAGTCAGAGTGAGTGACTCTCATCAATGGTCCTAGTAGGTTCAAAACTAAGTGTGGTGCCTAAGGATTTCGAGTCTGTGGTATGGTTAAGTATCGAGCTTTTGCAGTGGATTATGAAAGGGGCTTGGAGTATTCTACATTATCATCGGTCTGCGGTGTAGCATTGGAGGAATGGGAGAAACTAACTTTGGATTCGTAGAGGAATTATCAGAATGGATGTACCAGTTGAAGATGCGAATGTGCGCACAAGGAGGGTATGAGTTAGTTTGTGAGTTTCGAGGCAACATGTTCTCGTGAAATAGGGTCAATCAGGATGAGTGCGGACTTGGGTTCGTCATATTTTGAATGGAGTTATTATTATTATTATTATTATTTCTAAGGCAAGTCTAGAGTAAATTAGAAGAAGTTGGTCCGGTTAACAATGGTTGAATCGGTATGATGGTGGCTATGATCAGTTCCTTCAGTGTGTTAAGTTATGCAGGTGATTTGTGGTTGTACGTGCGAGGCTTGACGGCCGCCGTAATTTGATTTATTTGGAGGTATTCGATTATAATGGCCGATTATATGTAGATGGATCCCGGAAGAGTTATGGTGGTTTAGACCACTACTTGAGGATTGTATTTTCTGCGGTTACGGGAATTCAGTCGCGTGTTGCTGTGGTTCTCATGAAATGAGTTAAGTGAAAGGTTTCTATATGATGAAGTGTGTACCCTATTGGTGGTTCGGGAGTTATGATGAAATTCTCATACTCTTGCGTATTGGCATGATTAGCTGCAATGGGTAGCATGGAAAATGGAAGTTGAGGATCAAGGTTGCGGTTAGGTGTTGATGAGAATGTCACAAACTCGGATGAGCAGAAAAAGATTCAGATGGTTAGAGTAAGATGATATTATCTTAAGCATCATATGAGATTGTTGTCCTTTTTAAGAGGCTTGGTGTACTGATTTGTAGATTCCCGATTTGTTTTACATCATTAGTATGACAGGTGGTATGGATGTGCAGACTTGTTACCTGGTGCGGAAGGTCGTGGGAGCGTATCCCACGGGAAGATGGTATAAGTGTGACATATATTCACTTGATTGATTGAAGGTTGGAACCAAGTATGGATATTATGGTACTATCGCTAATGTGAGAGTTTAGGCCGGAAGGCGCTCTATTCATTTGGTTACAAACTGTGGATGTTTGTCTGGGATTGATGATTTTTCTTGTGTGTCACGGGAAAAAGGGTTAGTATGGATCCTTGAAAGGTTATTATCCCAGTGCGGTACAGTCAGAATCGGCTTGAGGTTCGTGCGGATCAAAATGTGAATGCGGGCTCTATATCAAGCCGGATATGTCTATTTCATCTTAGCGTTGTTACAGAGGAGTCTTCGGACCTTGGATGCTATTTCTATTGTCATGCATTCCGTGTCATCTCTATTGTGCCACGTGGGTTGTGAGGTGGTTTGATTATTGGCACTCGTATTGAGATCCCGTATAGGTTGTGGTTTACATGAGTAGGATGGATCTCAAGATACAGGTCATTTATTGCACCTTAGTTGTGCTTGAGTTTCGTAGCGTATGGCGCTATCAGTCTCCCCATGGATGGTATTGTGCACTTGGCGTACTTGTGGTCGACATTCGGGTATTTCGTAGTTATGAGCATTCTGGCTCGGTAAGTATTTCCTTATACATTATTATGCATGGATCGGGTGGCGCGCCGCCACGGGTATGTTATTTGGATCGGGTGGCACGCCGCCATGGGTATCATGGTTGGATTGGGTGGCATGCCGCCACGGGTATAATGGTTGGATCGGGTTGCATGCCACACCGGTATCAGGTGTGGATCGAGTTGCACGCTGCAACAGTGCGATGTTGAGTACAGTTTCCCCATATCTATTCTTTTTTGTTTTGTTTCTCATTTCTGAGGAGGGTTCATAACATCTTTTCAGTTGTTTAATTAGTCACGTGGGTTGAGTAGTTCTTTCCATAGTTCATTATTTCCTTATGTATAACCTGTGAGCTTGTAACTTGTTGGCATATGATGGCATCATATGAGATTTTGGTAGTGTTGTGGTGGATTATTGTCGGAACGACTTGTACTGGGTGAGACGAGAATTTTAGACATGGGATCAATGCGATCAGATTTATATGAGGCATATTTAAGAGCAAATATCGTTATTTGGTTCATAATGAGATCATGGTTCTTGTCGGGAGGAACGACTCCATGAATTGTGATTTGGCAGGTGGTTATGAATTTCTACACATCTGTTTCATTGTGTCAATATTGCAAGGATTGGAACAGTACTTATGTGTGTCATGAGGTGTGTTGTGGGCATCAGATTCATGGAATTTTGGCTATTATTGTCAGAGGATGCTATTATGGTCATGTGAATTATGCGACGCATGGTATGAATTCAGTAAGGGTATACAATCATGTTTGGTACAATGTGTAACGATTGATACGGTGTTCGTATGTTGGGAACAGACCTGGTAGAGAATTTCAGATGTTGGAATTTGTCTCTAAGGCTAACTTGACTGAGTAAAAGGGAGAATCTTCAGATTTGCTCGAGCTAATACGCTCAACTGGGTTGTGGTAGCATGTGTAGGTGCACGAGGTGTTGTCCAGTGATTTCGAATAACTCCAGAGCAGTTCTTAGCACGTTCGAGGACGAACGTATGTTTAAGTGGGAGAGAATATAACGACCCGACCAGTCGTTTTGAGCTCTAGCACGTTGTTCGGCGGTTTAAGGCCTTGTTCAACTTAACTTCAAGTAGTATGACTTGCACGTGTGGTCGGAACTAAATTTTGGGAAGTTCGGAGTTGATTTGGAAAGAAAATTCCAATTTCGGAAGCCTTAAGTTGGAGGAATTGACTAAGATGTGATTTTGAGTAAACGACCTCGGAATTGGGATTGGAAGGTTCCAACAGGTTCATATGGTGATTCTGGTGTTGGGAGCACGTACATATGTGGATTTGGAGGTCCGTAAGTCATTTCGGGGTCATTTGGCGAAAGTTAGAAATTTGAAGGTTTTTTGAGAAGTTTGACGAATGTACCTTTTGATATCGGGGTCGGATTCTGATTCGGGAAGTTGGAATAGGTCCGTAATATCAAATGTGACTTGTGCGAAAAATTTGAGCTCAATCAGATGTGATTTGGTAGGTTTCGGCATCGAATGAAGAAGTTGGAAGTTCAAAAGATCATTAAGCTTGAATTGGAGTGTGATTCATGATTTAGCATTGTTTGATGTGATTTAAAGGCTCGACTAAGTTCGTAATGTGTTTTGGGACGCGTTGGTAAAATTGGTTAAGGTCCCGGGGGCCTCGGGTGGATTCCGGAAGGTTAATGGATCGATTTTGGACTTAAGAAAAATACTGAAGTTTGAGCTTCTGGTGCGACCGCACTCTCATGGGAATGGGTCGTTCGCCTCAGTAGTTTAATAGATGCATCTATGGTTTGTGCCGTTCCACCCTCGCCAGTGCACAGTTTCATATTTGTGTTGGATCGGGCGGTACGCCTCGGCATTTCTATAAGAATATCCTCATGAAATCGTGTGTAATATTTGACAAAAAGCCAGGGTATCCGTGAGATTTTCCCTGATTCGAATTATAACAACCTATTTGGTGAGGTCTATTTATACATATTTATATGCGCTCCGGTTGAGGAGGAATTTGCTAATTGAGAGCTTAAGTTTATTGTAGCAAGGAGAATTGTACCACATATTTACACTGTTTTATTTCATTTATTCACTCTGCCTCATATTTATGCGTCTCCTTACTGTACCTGATATTATTGGCCCAGTAGTGAGTGTTGATGTCGACCCCTTGTCACTACTTCTCTGGGGTTAGTCTAGATACTTATTGGGTACACATGAATTTACCTACTCATACTACGCTTGTTGCACATTTTTGTGTAGGTACTTTTATATACGGTGGTCCTTTGGTGGATGCACAGAGATGAGGGGACCTGCCGCGAGCTGCATTTTAGGTTACGATCCGCAATCAGTAGAGTCTCCTTCAGAGTTATTTGTATTTTTCCTGTCTAATTTGTATTCTGGACAAATGCTGTATTTTATTTTACTTCCTAGTAGATGCTCATGCACTTGTGACACCGGGTTTTGGGGGTACTTATGAGTTGTTCAGTATTGTAGTTGGGAAAATATTATCATTTACTTTGTAAATTTTATTTCTGATTATTTAATTGAAGGAAAATAATGATTTTAAAATACTAAAATGAATATTCGAGTTAATCAATTATTGTTGGCTCACCAGACATCGGTGTTAGGCGCCATCATGACCATGAATAGATTTTGGGTCGTGAACAAGAATTATAAATTGTTTCATATATTGATACATAAGATACAAATTTGATACACTGAAAAAATTCTAACATAATTTTGATATAATTACGACACAATTCTAATACAACTTAAAATCAACTCTAGAGTTAAACTGATACAATATTGTATTATGTTTGTATTAATATTTTATCAAATATTGTTTTAGGTATTGATATTTCATATACAAGTAAGATACAATTGTGATATAATTATGATACAATCTTGATACAGTCTTAATATTTTTTGATACAATTCCGATCTTCATCTTATTCAAGTTTCAATCTGAAAATTTCACCTAAAACCAACTCTAATATTAAATTATGATACAATACTATATTATACAAATATTAGTATTGTATCATGCGATGTTTTAGATATTGATGTATCATATGCAATTCATATACAAAGTTGATACAATTATGATATAATTATCATACAACCGTAATATAATTCTGAAACGTCTTCTTCTTTGAGTTTAAATTTGAAATTTCACCTAAAACCAACTCTAAACTTAACCAATCTCCTTCAAAATTGAGATATAAACTCCAAAGAATATTCTCAATCGTTTGCAAGAATACCCAATCTAAATAAATCACAAATTCATAAAACTCAAATATCGAATCCAAAGCTTCAAAGCTTTTAATGGATGTCAATGCCGAAACCTCTGATGCTACAAATTTAGAGATTATGTTGTCACGACCCGTTTTACCATCCGAAAGTTATTGTGATGGCACCTAGTCTCTACGACTAGGTAAGCCTAATTGCGGATAAGATATTAAACAGAAGCAATAAAATAAAGACGGAATAAAGTAAATCTACTAATGAAATATCTCCACTTGGCACATACAAAATATAACTTCCCAAAACCCGGAATGTCACAAATAGTCACAAGCTTCTAACACTACTGTAGCTCTAACAAAAACTGGAAAGAAAGTACATAAGAATGTTTCTACAAGATATAATAGAAGGAGAATCGGAGGATTCTGCGGATGCGGAAGAAGTACCTTGCAGTCTCCCGGAATCAACAACAACAACTAACCACGAGGCTGATAGCTCGTACCTGGATCTGCACACGAAAATATGTACAGGAAAGGGCATGAGTACACAACATTTGGTACCTAGTAAGTGCCAAGCCTAAACCCGGTCAAGTAGTGACAAGTTCAGGTTAAGGCTCTACTGGATTTCTAAATAAGTCAGTATAAAACAATACAAATGATAGGTAAAGTCTACAATAAACAGTTTAAGGAAAAAATATAAGTTTTACGGTAAAGAAAATCTTCGGCCCAACACAATATACCACCACATGGCATCTATCGGGATACCGTCCCGTAGTTCCAAATGATTATGCAGTACAGGGGATCTCTCGAAATACGTCCGTAGTCCCAAAGTAAATGTGCAGTACATGGGGATCTCCCGGAATACGTCCGTAGTCCCAAAATAAATATGCAGTACAGGGGGATCTCCCGGAATACGTCCGTAGTCCCAAAGTAAATATGCAGTACAGGGGGATTTCCCGGAATATGTCCGTAGTCCCACTTTAAATATGAAATGCAAATGAATGCCGGATAAGGTTCATTTAAACAGTTCAGAAGGAAAATCACAGGCAAGACAAAGTATAGTACTAACTAAGCATGGTGCACACAGTATCACATAGGGAATTCAGGTAAAACAGGGAGACATGCTCCTTCCTAATCTTGACTACACAATTAGCACAGTAAACAGTGAAATAAGAGTGAAATGATTTATGGCATGGAAGGAAAAATGGAATTTTTAGCAACAATGGCATGTGTACGTACTCGTCACCTCACGTACATGGCGTCCATACAACAAATAGTATCAAAACAACCTAAGGGGAAGTCCTCAACACAGAGTTATGCAAGCCACTTACCTCGACTGCTTTACTCAACTCAAAAACACGCTCTTGCCACGAGTATCCGACTATGGCCCCAATCTATTTAATTCAATTGCATAATGTAAATATCACTTTAAAGAATCAATATAGCTAATTCGTTCGAAGCTAATACGCGAAGTTTGGAAAATTGCCCAAAAAGTCCTCCAGGCCCACGTCTCGGAATCGGGTAAAAGTTACAAATTCCGGACACCCATTCACCCATGAGTCTAACCATACAAGAATTACTCGAATTGGATATCAAAACTCACAAGCTTGGCCTAAGAACTTTATCCAAAATTTCCCCAATTTTCCACCATAAATTCGAAATTAAAGGGTAGATTCAAGTGTATAATCATGGAAATTAGTTTAAACCGAGTAGGAATCACTTACCTAAATTGCCCAGGTGAAAATCTCTTCAAAAATCACACTTCCCCGAGATCTAAATCATTTTAGAAATTATGAATTTCAAACCCTCGGATTTTGTATAAACAACTAGGAATTCCGCACCTACCACTCTTGGACTGCACCTGCAGAAAACCCATCGCAGGTGCAAAACCTCACTAACAGGGCTGGGGCCACACCTCTGGTCATCGGGCCGTATTTGCGGCTCCGCACCTGCAGAACCCAGACTACACCTGCGAGAAATGGATGACCTTGGCCAAGACTGCACCTGTGAAGCCCATGCCTGCACCTGCGTGTCCGCACCTGCGACTCCCCATCCGCAGGTGCGAGACACCAGAACCAGCAATGCTTCAGCTGGTTTTCTAAGTCCAAATTGATCCCGTTGAGCATCCGAAACATCCTCGAGGCCCCCGGGACCTCAACCAAACTTACCAACCATTCCTAATACCTTATCCAAACTTAGTCGAGTCTTCAGAACACATCACATAACATCAAATTCACCAATTATGCATGGATTCAAGCCTACGAACTTATGAAATTTCCAAAATCTACAACTGATGCCGAAACACGTCAAAACTAGTCCGAATGACCTCAAATTTTACACACAGGTCATAAATGACACTACGGACCTACAACCACTCTCGAAATTCCATCCTAGCCCGATATCAAAATTTCACCTATCGGCCAAAATCGTCAAAATTCTAGCTTTCGCCAATTCAAGGCTAAATCTACTACAGACCTCGAGAACACATTCCGAACACGCTCCTAACCCCGAAATCACCCACCGGAGCTAACAAAGTCGACGAAATTCCATTCTGGATATGTCTTCACACAGTTCCAACTACGGTCCGATTTCTAAAGCTTAAACCTATATATAGGGACTATGTGTCCAAGAACTCTCCGAAATTCGCAACTAATCATTCCGACAAGTCCCATAAGCATATATAAAAGTGGGGAAAGCAGTTATTAGGGGATCGGGGCGCTAACTCTCAAAACAACCGACCGGGTCGTCACATTCTCCCCCTCTTAAGAAAATCGTTCGTCCTCGAGCGAGTATAGAGACATACTTGAATGAGAAAAGATGAGGGTACTGACCGCGCATATCCTTCTCGGTCTCCCAAGTCGCCTACTCGACCGGCTGACCCCTCCACTAAACCTTTACTGATGAAATATTGTTTGACCTGAGCTTTCTGACATGTCTATCCAATATAGCTACTGGCTCCTCAACATATGATAAATCCTTGTCCAAGGACTGAACTGAAATCCAAAACATGAGTCGGGTCACCGTGATACTTCCGGAGAATAGAGACGTGGAGTACCGAATGAACTCCTGCTAGGTTGGGAGGCAAGGCTAGCTCATAAGAAACCTCCCCGACACGTCGCGACACCTCAAAAGGGCCAATAAATCTCGGACTCAGCTTACCCTTCTTCCCGAACTTCATGATGCCCTTCATAGGCGATACCCGAAGCAAAACCGATCACCAGCCATAAATGCTAAGTCACGAACCTTTCGGTCCGCATAACTCTTCTGCCTGGACTGAGCTGTGCGAAGTCTCTCCTGAATCACCTTCACCTTGCCCAGGGCATCCTGGACCAAATCTCTACCCAACAATCGGGACTCGCTCGGCTCAAACCATCCCACTGGGGACCGACACTGTCTACCATACAAAGCCTCATACGGCTCCATCTGAATGTTGGACTAGTAGTTGTTATTATAAGCAAACTCTGCAAGTGGCAAGTATCGGTCGCATGACCCTCCAAAATCCATCACACAGACACGTAACATATCCTCAAGAATCTGAATCGTGCGCTCGGACTGCCCGTCCGTCTGAGGGTGAAAGGTTGTACTCAACTGTACCCTAGTGCCTAGCTCCTGCTGAATGGCTCTCCAGAAACGTGAGGTGAACTGTGTACCTCTGTCTGAAATGATAGGTAGTAGAATACCGTGGAGGCGAACAATCTCCCTGATATAAATCTCCGCCAACCTCTCGGAGGAGTATGTAGTCAACACCAGAATGAAATGGGCTGACTTGGTCAGCAGATCCACAATCACCCAAATAGCATCAGACTTTTTCAAAGTTCGAGGAAGTCCAACCACAAGGTCCATGGTGATCCGCTCCCACTTCCACTCTGGAAGCTCAATCTGCTGAAGTAACCCTCCTGGCCTCTGATGCTCATATTTGACTTGCTGACAGTTGAGCACTTGGCTACAAAATCCACTATATCATTTTTCATCCTTCTCCACCAATAGTGCTATCTCAGATCCTGGTACATCTTCGCGGTACCCGGATGAATGGAATACCGCGAGTTATGGGCCTCCTCGAAGCCCATCCACATTGGGCACACAGATCCGACCCTGCATCCTCATCACATCGTCATCTCCTATAGTCACATCCCTGGCGTCACCTCGCCGAACCCTGTCCTGAAGAACTAGAAGGTGGGGATCATCATACTGGCGCTCTCGAATGCGGTCATAAAGAGAAGACCGAGCCACCACACAAGATAAAACCCGGCAAGGCTCTGAAAGATTCAATTTCACGAACTGACTGGCTAAGGACTCAACATCTAAGGCTAAGGGCCTCTCAACTGCTGGAAGATATATAAAACTCCCTAAACTCTCCGCCTGGCGACTCAAGGCGTCGGCCACCACATTGTCCTTCCCCGGTGGTATAATATAGTGATGTCATAGTCCTTTTGTAACTCCAACCATCTCCGCTGGCGCAAATTGAGGTCCTTTTGCCTGAATAAGTGCTGCAAACTCTGGTGATCCCTAAAAATCTCACATGGAACACCGTACAAATAATGACGCCAAATATTCAGGGCGTGAACAATCGCTGCTAACTCGAGGCCATAAACCGAATAATTCTTCTCATGCACCTTCAACTGTCTGGACGCGTAGGTAATCACCCTACCGTCCTGCATTAATACCGTTCCAAGGCCAATCCTCGAGGCATCACAATAGACAGTGTAGGACCCCGAACCTGTAGGCAACACTAATACTGGGGCAAGTCAAAGCTTTCTTGAGCTTCTGAAATCTCTCCTCACACTCCTCGGTCCACCTGAACGGAGCACCCTTCTAGGTCAGTCTAACCCCTCTACAAAGCGACGGTAGTACCCTGCCAAACTAAGGAAACTGCGGATCTCCATAGCTGATGACTGTCTAGGCCAACTCTGCACCGCCTCCACCTTCTTCGAATCTACTTTGATCCCATCCCAAGACACTATGTGGCCCAAGAATGCCACTGAATCAAGCCAAAACTCACACTTAAAGAATTTTGCATACAATCTCTTCTCTCTCAAAGTCTGAAGCACAGTCCTCAAGTGCTGCTCATGATCTTCCCATGATCGGGAATACAGCTAAATGTCGTCAATAAACATAATGACGAAGGAATAAAGATAAGGTCGGAACACACTGTGCATCAAATGTATAAAAGATGCTGGGGCATTGGTCAGCCCAAATAACATAACATTGAAACTCATAGTGGCCATATCTGGTCCTGAAGGCAGTCTTCGGGATATCCGGCTCCCGAATTTGCAACTGATGATAGTCAGAATGCGAGTCAATCTTGGAGAATACTCTGGAACCCTGTAGCTGGTCGAATAAATCATCAATGTGAGGCAAAGGATACTTGTTCTTCACGGTGACCTTGTTCAACTGCCGATAATCAATATACATACGCATAGAACCATCCTTTTTCTTCACAAATAATACTGGAGCACCCCAAGGTGATACACTGGGTCTGATGATAAGTTGGGAATACATCAGGAAAGTCCCTCACTACTGGGACTGACTCAACTGGAGGGGTATCAACACTGACATCTCTCACATAGGCCAAATACGCATCACACCCCTTCTCAACCATCCGCTGAACCTTAAGAAATGAAATGACCATGCAGGGAGTATACTCTAAGGTACCTCTCCACTCTAATCTCGGCAAGCCTGGTATAGACAACGTCACGGTCTTAGCGTGACAATCAAGAATAGCATAATGGGGCGACAACCAGTCCATGCCCAAGATAACATCGAAATCTACCATGCTGAGTAATTACAAATCAGCCCTGGTCTCAAAACCACTAAGAGAAATCAAACACCACCGATATACGCGGTCCACAACTAGAGAGTCTCCCACAGGAGTAGATACATAAATAGGGGAACTCAAAAAATCCCGAGATATCCCCAAATGTGGAGCAAAATAAGAGGACACATATGAATACGTAGAGCCTGGATCAAATAATACTGATGCATCCCTATGGAAGACAGGGACAATACCTGTGATGACCGAGTCTGAAGCAACAGCCTCGGAACGGGCTGGAAGGGCATAGTATCTGGCCTGGCCTCCCCCTCTAGGGCGACCTCTACCTCCCGAACCCCACCTCGAGATGACTGAGGAGGTGGAGTGGCAACTTGGACTGGAAGAATAGCCGGAGGACCCGATGGAGCACGTGGAGGCTGATAAGACTGTGGAGGTGCACCCCTCCTGGCCTTGGGGCAACCTCTAATCATGTGACGAGTGTCACCACACCCAAAAAAAGCCCTCAGAGGATGCTGCGGCTGAGACTGAATAGGAGCTGGCCTGTTGGGCTGGCCGGTAATAGCACCTCGAACTGGAGGCACACTGGATACTAGCGGTGCATAATAGGACTCGTGAGGTCTAGGAGGAGCTGGAATACCACTGGCTACTGGAAGGGCTGAGTGAACAGGACGACCCTCAAAGCTCCTACCGTAACGTGCTGCTGGTGAACGAGCTCCTGAAAAATGGCCAGTCTCTCGAGACCTCTTGGCCTCTCTCTCCTCTCGGTCCCCGGCGAACATGCCCTCTACTCTCCTGGAAATACTCACTGCCTGCTGTTAAGTGATGTCCATCTCCAACTCTCTGGCCATACTGGTCCGAATACTAGGGTGAAGTACCTCAATGAAGCAGCGAACCCGCTCTCTGACTATGGCAACGAAGGCTAGTGCATGCCGAGCTAACTCACTGAAACGGACTGCATACTCCGACACAGTCATAGCATCCTGCGCATCTACTCGAACTCCGCGTGCCAAGTATCCCTGAGGCTCTGAGGGACATACTCTCGCAGAAACATCTCTGAAAACTGAGTCCAAGTGAGTGAGGCTGCCTCGTCCGGAATACTCAGCTCATAGGCCCGCCACCACTGATATGCCGCTCCCCTCAGCTGGAAAGCGGTGAAATAAACCCTACTGGTCTCCACAATGCCCATAGTGCGGAGAATACGATGACACTCCTCAAGAAAACCCAGAGCGTCATCATAAACTAGTCCGCTGAAAATAGGTGGGTGGTACTTCTTGTACCTCTCAAGTCTGAGCTGCTCTGCCTCAGAAGTAGCTACGCTGGTTCCATGATGTACCGGAGCCACTGGGGGGCATATGAATATACTACGAGGCCTGATCAACCTGGCCCTTCTGCTCAGGATTGCGAGCTGCGGGAGTTTGTGCCCCATCTCCAGCCTGAGATGTAGCAGGAGCTATCAGAAGTAGTCCAGCCTGAGCTAGAGTGGTGAACATGCTCATGAACTGAGCTAAAGTCTCCTGCAAGGCTGGAGCAGCAATAGGGACCTCCTGTGCTTGCTCTCCAACTGGGGCTGCTATAGGCTTCTCTGTCGCTGCTCTCGCCGGCGCTCGAGCTGCACCGTGTGGTCGTTCTCTTCCCTAGCCCCGACCTCTAGCGGCTCTAGCAGGGGGATCGGGTGCCTGGTCGTCGGTCCTCCCAGTATGGGTCCTCACCATCTGTGGGAAATAATAGAATAAAATTTTTAGAATTTTTTTTTGATGTCAATAACTCGCACGACAAGTAAATCAAAGAAATATGATTGTTCTTAACAGTTACATAGCCTCCCGAAGATAGATACGGACGTCTCCGTACCGATCCGCGAGACCCTAATAAACCGGATTGTGACTTGTGACTCCTATGAACCTAGACTCTCTGATACCAACTTGTCACGACCCGTTTTACCCTCCGAAAGGCATCGTGACGGCACCTATCTCTACGACTAGGTAAGCCTAATTGTGTATAAGATATTAAACATAAGCAATAAAAGAAAGACGGAATAAAGTAAATCTACTAATGAAACATCGCCACTTGGCACGTACAAAATATAGCTTCCCAAAACCCGAAATGTCACAAACAGTCACAAGCTTCTAACACTACTGAAGCTCTAACAAAAACTGGAAAGAAAGTACATAAGAACGTTTCTGCAATATATAATAGAAGGAGAATCAGAGGATTCTGCGGACGCGGAAGAAGTACCTTGCAGTCTCCCGGAATCAACAACAACAACTAACCACGAGGCTGATAGCTCGTACCTGGATCTACACACAAAAACATGTGCAGGAAAAGGCATGAGTACACCACATTTGGTACCCCGTAAGTGCCAAGCCTAACCTCGGTCAAGTAGTGACGAGGTCAGGTTAAGGCTCTACTGGATTTCTAAATAAGTCAGTTTAAAACAGTACAAAAGATAGGTAAAGTCTACAATAAACAGTTTAAGGAAAACAATATAAGTTTTACAGTAAAGAAAATTCTCGGCTCAACACAATATATCACCACATGTCATCTCTTGGGATACCGTCCCGTAGTTCCAAATGATTATGCAGTACAGAGGGATCTCCCGGAATACGTCAGTCATCCCAAAGTAAATATGTAGTACAGGGGGATCTCCCGGAATACGTCTGTAGTCCCAAAATAAATATGCAGTATAGGAGGATCTCCCAGAATACGTTCGTAGTCCCAAAGTAAATATGCAGTACAGGGGGATCTCCCAGAATACGTCCGTAGTCCCAATTTAAATATGAAATGCAAATAAATGCCGAATAAGGTTCATTTAAACAGTTCAGGAGAAAAATCACAAGCAAGACAAAATATAGGACTAACTAAGCATGGTGCACATATCACATAGGGAATTTAGGTAAAACAGGTAGACATGCTCCTTCTAATCTAGACTACACAATTAGCACAGTAAATGAAATAAGAGTGAAATAATTTATGGGCATGGAAGGAAAAATAGAATTTTTAGCAACAATGGCCCGTGTACGTACTCGTCACCTCACGTAAACGACGTCCATACAACAAATAGTATCAAAACAACTAAGGGGAAGTCCTCAACACAGAGTTAGGCAAGCCACTTACCTCGACTACTTTACTCAACTCAAAACCACGCTCTCGCCATGAGTACCCGACTCCGAATGAGCGAAATCTATTCAATTCAATTGCATAATGTAAATATCGCTTTAAGGAATCAATATAGCTAATTAGTTCGAAGCTAATACGCGAAGTTTGGAAAATTGCCTAAAAATTCCCCCGGGCCCACGTCTCGGAATCGGGTAAAAGTTACAAATTCCGGACACCCATTCACTCACGAGTCTAACCAGACAAGAATTACTCGAATCAGATATCAAAATCTCGATCAAAACTCACAAGCTTGGCCTAAGAACTTCATCCAAATTTTTCCCAATTTTCCACCATAAATTCGAAATTAAAGGGTGGATTCAAGTGTATAATCATAGAAATTAGGTTAAACCGAGTAGTAATCACTTACCCAAATTGCCCAGGTGAAAATATATTCAAAAGTCATTCTTTTCCTAGCTCTAAATCGTTTTAGAAATTATGAACTTCAAACCCTCGGATTTTGTATAAACAACCCAGGAATTCCGCACCTGTGGCTCTTGGACCACACCTGCGGAAAACCCATCGCATGTGCGAAAACTCACTAACAGGGCTGGGTCCGAACCTGCGGTCACCGGGCCGTATTTTTGGCTCCACACCTGCGGTCACCGGGTCGCATTTGCGGCTCCACACACGCTGAACCTAGACCGCACCTGCGAGCACTAGCTGACCTTGGCGAAGACCGCACATGCGAAGCCCCTTCCTGCACCTGCGTGTCCGCGCCTGCGGCTCCCCATCCGCAAGTGCGAGACACCAGAACCATCAATGCTTCAGCTGGTTTCCTAAGTCTAAATTCATCCAGTTGAGCGAAACGCCCCCGAGGCCCCCGGGACCTCAACCAAACTTACCAACCAGTCCTAGTACCTTATTCAAACTTAGTCGAGTCTTCAGAACACATCACATAACATCAAAATCACCAATTATGCATGGATTCAAGCCTACGAACTTATGAAATTTCCAAAGTCTACAACCGATGCCGAAACACGTCAAAACTAGTCCGAATGACCTCAAATTTTACACACAGGTCATAAATGACACTACGGACCTACAACCACTCTCGGATATCAAAATTTCACCTATCATCCAAAATCCCAACATTTTAACTTTCGTCAATTCAAGCCTAAATCTACTACAGACCTCGAGAACACATTCGGAACACGCTCCTAACCCCGAAATCACCCAACGAAGCTAACGGAGTTGACAAAATCCCATTACGGATCCGTCTTCATATAGTTCCAACTACGATCCGATTTCTAAAGCTTAAACTTATATATAGGGACTATGTGTCCAAGAACTCCTCGAATTCCGCAACTAATCATTCCGACAAGTCCCATAAGCAGATATAAAAGTGGAAAAAGCAGTTATTAGGGGATTGGGGCGCTAACTCTCAAAACGACCGACCGGGTCGTCACAAATATTGATGAATTTTTTCAATGGTTGAAGCTTTTTAACGGTTGTTGGTGGAATTAATTTAGAGAAACATATGATGCCATAATTTTAGAGAGATAGTCACTTGATTTATGTGAAAGAGAGATAGTATTTGGTTGATTGTTATGAAAAAGAGAATGATTTTGAAATATTTTAAAATTGGAAAGAAAATCGTGCTTGTATGGGCGTATTAAGTTGGCAGACGTGGGGAGTACGAAGGGGGGAGGGTTACAGTTATAACTAATCCCTTAATTTAAAGTATCTTTTTTTATCATGATTTTGTGTAAGTAGTAAATATAGATACACAATATAGTTTTTAAGGAACCTAAAGACAAGTGCTAAATAAGTTTCTAATATAATATAGCTAGAAAATCCCAAAAATAAAATGGTTGCTTTTTACAAGTTGCAACAAGACCTTCAAGTTGTAAGATATTCATTAGAAGCAAGTTGCTTCATAATATTCCCTTGTGGATATCCATTAGTAGATAATATGTCTCGTTAAAACATTAATAAGATAAAATCATATAGGAAAAAATCGTAGCAAAAAAAATATAAATATCTTATAATTTGCATCACTAGCTGCCTCATTAAAAATTTTCGAAGAAAAATCCAATAAGACAAAACTTTTTAAGGAAAAATACTACACGGATATTTTTCTCTCCATAATGAAAACATCATTTAATATCTCGTAGATGCATCATTCCAATCTTGTATATCAGTTTCTCAAATATTAAGGTTGGCAATGCATTGGTGAACAAATCTACCAAATTATAACTCGAATGAACTTGTTAAACATTTATTTTACAATTTTTTGATGATCATGAGTGAAAAAGAATCTTGATAAAATGTGTTTAGTTCTATCTCCTTTAACGTATCCTCCTTTTAGTAAAGCTATGCACGTAGCATTATCTTCATAGAATAACGTTGGAATATTTTTCTCCAAAGAAAGCCTCGTATTTTTGAATATGTTAAATTATTGATCTTAACCAGAGTCACTCTTGACTTGATTCATGAATGATTATTATCTCTTTATGTGAATCGCACAAATATCATACATCTGCAAAATCAATCAGTTATAATCTGGATTCATTTGAATAAAACAATCCTATATTATTTATCCCTTGGAGGTATCTGATTATATGTTTAATACCATATTAATGTCTTTCTGTTGGGAAAGAATTAAATCTTACAACAAGCTTACAGAGAAAGCTATATCTCGCTGAAAATTCTTGTCAAGGTACATTAATACCCCAATTGTACTAACATAGGATATCTCAGCAGTAAGAAGTTCTTCATCACTTTGATATTGAAATGGATATTTATTTATATCGAGCGATCTCACAACAATCAGGATACTCAATGAAATCACATTGAAATCTTTTATGATTTTAGATCTTTCCAAAATCATTCATTTCAAATATGCTCAATAGATAATCCACTGCTGATTTGATGGGAATGAATGAAAAAAATATTAAATCGTCCCACATTGAATCTGAAATTTTGGTTTCTTTCGTGTTGACTCTTCCGCGGAGTAGCCTAAAGAATCCCCCTTTTCTCTTATTACTCCTATAGAATGAGAGATTCAGCAACATTCACTGAGTGTTTCCTTTTTTTGGGATCCTTTATCTTTGTTTTATTTTAAATCATTAGGTTTAGACATTATCCAACTTGATTTATAAGGGTACAAATGGTTTCCTTTTCATTTTCGGAAAGAAAGAAGAAAAAAAAGACTTTTGAAACTCTCTACGAGTTCCAACAATATTCACGTAATCAAGATATACAAAAATTATATTTAAATAGATCTAAGTCTTTTTATAAAGAAACTAATATAAATTACATATGTCATGATTTCTTAATCATATAAGGATTTACTGAAGATTTATTGAATAAATCTTTCGAGAATCTTTTATGCTTCTTAACGGTTTAAATCCTTTAATGATTTTCTTTCGATGTCTAGATAGTTTATATTAATAAAAACAACAATTCATTATTGTATGTGTATTGAGTTTTTCATATATTTCTAGATTGATGAGAAATCTAAAAAAAATTTCATGCACCACAGGGGAACATGTCTCAATATAATCAATGCTAGAATATTTGTGAAAAATCTTGTGCCACAACTCATCTTTATGTCTGAGAATTTTGTTTTCATTTTTGCACCAATTTTTTTTTGTAATCCAGTACTTTATACCATTAGGTATTTGGACTACATGTCTGAAATGTTCATGTTCTCTAAGTAAAGTCAATTCTACTTGAATTATGTCATTTTTTTTGGCCAAGTTATTCATTTGTCCACATCCTTTAATAGAAATGAGTTCAAAATTCTCATCATTATTTATAATGTTGAATATATTATATCAAAAATACCATCAATGATAATTTTTACATTGATTCCTTACCCAATAAAGATATAACTTATCAAGATCTTTTTATCTCATTATTTTCAAGTAATTAAGCCTTTTTTGACAAAGTCTTATGAAGTGTTATGCTGTGGGCTCTTTCAGAGTACTCGCGTTCTTATTATGACCATCTTAAGATCATATGTTTCTCTTAATTTTTTTAAGTATTTATAGTTTTATAACCGATTTCTCTACCTGTCACGACCCAAAAGGCAACTAGTCGTGATGGCACCTAACCCAACACGCTAGGTAAGCCAATTAATAACTATCAAATTCTAATAAAATTTAATAAGACAATTAAGTAAATGAAAATATCTGCATCTTATACATTTCCCCAAGGAATGGTAGTACAAATTATGAGCGTTTAAGATTTAAAATTTACAAAGCTAGTATGAAATAAAGTACATCATCTGTTTCAAATATACATTAACAAATCTTTCATAAGTCTAGAGCTATCATGCACAAGAGGTAACTATAACCGGAACACAAGTACATCTTCAAATCTAGCTCCTGTCGAACACAGCAACATACAATATCCAACATCACGCAAGGTGTAGAAGTGTAGTATGAGTACAACCGACCCCATGTGCTCAATAAGTAACAAACTTAACCTTAGGTAGAAAATAGTGACGAGCTGGAACAAAGGCCGGAGTTCAACACCAATAGCCCACAAAAGTTCATAGCAACATAATAATAATGATATAATATGCCCAGCTCGTTTGCAGTTCCGGAAAAATAAGCATGCTTTTCAAGTATATTAGTGAAAATCTAATTCTTTTACCGAAATCACCAAAATATGAGTAGGTTTGTAAAACTGTAATTTTTTCCAAAACTTTTCAACAATAATTAAGATGTTTTATTTTTCAGATAGCATGAGGAAAGTACATCTATGTACCTACATGTCACTATGCAAGTGAAATCATGAATGTCACCAAAACCAGGTAGTAGAAAGAAATGCATCTCTATGTATGTATCTTAAATACGCATGTCAAATGCAATGTATCTCAGTGATGAACCCATGTACTCACACTCTCAGAGTACTCAATCTCACTGCCTCACACTTTCCATTCATCATGCTCAATCACTCAACATGTTCAGTCTTTCAGTACTGTATATAGCCAATCAAGCCCAGGCAAGATCCATCCCATACACACACACACACACACACACACACACACACACATATATATATATATATGTAAATATTTATATATTATATATCAATTGATAGTCAGTCACTCAGTACTGTATAAGGCCAATCTAGCCCAGGGGAAGATCCATCCCAAATATATATATCAACTGACAGTCAGTCACACAGTACTGTATAAGGCCAATCCAGCCCAGGGAAGATCCATCCCCAAATATAAATAATTCGTGCAAGATCCATGCCCAGGGAAGATCCATCCCTCAATATAAATCAGCTAAGCTCACTGGGGGTGTGTATAGACTCCGGAGGGGATCCTTCAACCCAAGTGCAATAATAAGCCAGATCCAGGCATAAATCAATAAAACATGCTGCGGCGTGCAACCCGACCCTATAAATATCACTCACAAACAGGCCCTCGACGTCACTAAGTCATCAAACTTTCCAGTCTCTCGGGATCACAATGCCATGAAACTAGCCCAAAAATGATGATATAATGTATCAATAAAGAGCAAGAGAGACTGGGATATAATATGTAATGAATAAATATGACTGAGTATGAAACTTCAATTTAAGCATGTAATTCAAGAGCAAAAATGACTTCAGTGGGTCCCCAATAATACCAACATATGCCTAAACATGATTTCTAGCATGAATTACAGCTTAGGTATTCTAACTCAAAGAGTACGGTGAAGATATCCACAAAATATAGCTACACAGTTCCATGGAATCGACTAAATCACAATTCACACAATGCACGTCCACACGCCCGTCACATAGCATACGCGTCACCTCAACGTCAATAACATAACATGCAATGCTAGGTTTCATACCCTCACCACCAAGTTTAGAAGTGTTACTTACCTTGAACAAGCCAAATCCAATGTCGGGCAAGCCAAACGATGCTCCAAAAATACCATCCCGCGCATAACGATCTCCGAACGGCTCGAAACTAGCCAAAAGCAACTCAAATACATCAAATAAAGTCTAAGGAAACAATTCCAATTGATAGAGGTCGAATCTTCACTCAAAATCCTAAAATCAACAAAAAATAAAACTCGGGACTACACCTCGGAACCCGACAAAACTCACAAAATCCGACAACCCATTCAATTACGAGTCCAACCATACTAGTTTCACCCAAATTTGACTCCCAGTCGATGTTCAAAACTAAAAAACTCACTCCATGAAACTTTTGGCTAAACCCCCCAATTTTCTCTCTAAAATCCATAATCCAACTACCAAAAATGAAGATAAAATCATGAAATATAATCACAAGTGATTCAAGAATGCTTACCCCAAGTCACATGGTAAAAATTGCTTCAAGAATCGTCTCAATCCGAGGTATATAACTCCAAATATGAATAAAACGACCAAACCCTCGATTTAACAGTTTCTGCCCAGCCATTTCCACTTTTGCAGACACATGAGCGCTTCTGCGACACAAGCTCCGCTTCTGCGGACTCCACTAGCCACCTGACTGCTCGCACCTGCGGATCCCAATCCGTTTCTGTGCAACCGCAGGTGTGAAGCTAAACACGCTCCTTGCCCATGTTTCACCTTGCTTCTGCAAAGAAAACTTCACATCTGCGACGTCGCTTCTGCGACCATTTGTTTGCAGATGCAGCCACACCAGAACCACTAACTTTAGCCAAATGCAACATGCGCCGTAATGGTCTGAACCTTGTCCGAAACTCATCCAAGCCACTCGATACCCCGTCCGAATATACCAAAAAGTCCTATAACATAAAACAGGGACTCAAATCACACATAACAACATCGAAACACCGAATCGCACCTCAAATCGAACTTAATGAACTCTTGAACTTTCAACTTCCAAAACTCACACCGTAATATATCAAATCAACTCGGAATGAACTCAAATTTTGCACACAAGTCCCAAATGACATAATGAAGCTATTCAATTTCATCCGAATCCGACATAATCAAAGTCAACTCCCGGTCAAACTTATGAACTTATCAGTCTTTCGCCAATTAGCGCCGAATCCTTCTAGAAATATCCAAACGTAAATCCGGGCATACGCCCAAGTCTGAAATCACCATCTGGACCTAATGAAGCCCTCAGTACTTCATTCCGGGGTCAAATTCACAAAAGTCAAACTTGGTCAACTCTTCCAACTTAAAACTTCAACAATGAAATTCATTTTTCCAAATAACTTTCGAATAACCTGAAAACCAAAACTGATGATCTATACAAGTCATAATACATCATACGAAGCTACTCATGGCCTCAAACAACTGATCAAAGTGCAAATGCTCAAAACGACCGGTCGGGTCGTTACATCATCCCCTACTTAAACATACGTTCGTCCTCGAACGTGCCGAGAGTTGTTCCAAAGTCATCAAATCACCGTGTAACCTTACCATGCACATACCCGGGGGTGATCCCACGTCACTCTATTCCATATGGGCATGAAAACACAACATACTGAAGATCATTACTTCACCTTAGCCCGTAAATCACAGAATCCAAATTTCCAACATCCGAATTTTCCTATAAGACTCGAACCTCGCATCTACACATTGTATAAGTCTGAACAAGCTGTATCAAGCCATAACCATAAACCAATATGTAATCACATAATATACTGCATAACTCAAATGCTCATAGCAATAATTTTCGACCACAATAACTGCTGTAGCGGTAATAACCCTTATATCAAACAAAACCTCGTTCTAAAACCTTCGTACACTACCAATGATGAAAGAAGCACGCATAATTCTCATAATCACTTATCAAATCAAGAAGTCATGGAGATCCCTTTCCTTAGACAAGAACTATAGCTAGATTCTAAGCCGATCAATAACATTAGCCTCCCAAATATACCGCAAACAAATCTGATAGCACCCATTCTAGGTCCAATGACCTCATCTCATCAAACACAACCACTTCAGTGATTTGACACATCAATACAACCTAAAACCACAACCTATGCAATCCGTGAACCAGTACACAACAATTCAATGTACTCAATCATGGAAAATAACTCAAACGAGAGAATCATCCCACAAGTTCAACAAGTACCACCAGAATCACAAGGCTGCAAACCAATGTTACATAGTAGAACCAAGACACACGAATCTAACCCAAAGGATCATATCCCAACTTAATTTCGTTGCAATGTGTGACCCCATCCAAATACTGATCTACATGAAATACCTCAAGCCCCAATGCTCAAAATCAATAACCACGCACAATTCGACATCAAGTACCCAAGGTGCACGACCATAATCATAGAGAAGAAAATGACACAATAACACAGTCCGAAAATAACATAACCAACATGGAGTCGATCATTCGACACCCTAATACCTATCTCGCTAAATTCTGCCATAAGGCCCAAATAGAACCGCACCAAGTGCGCATATAACCAACGAATCAAAATCCCCTCGTGGCATAAAAGGGTAACTCATAGAGCATATTATAACACAAATAAGCTCATATCTAACTGAATGACACATCCCTCCACAATAGAAGTACATAGTCAACTAATCCGACCCGGTGCAAAATATACATCCTTATTGGGCCTATTAATGGACCCCAAATCACTCTGATCACCCACAAATAGATACATAACACTTCGAAAGTCCAAGACAGCTGGACCATAACACATACATCATTTGGCTAGCTTTGGTCACATCTTCACATTCCACAACCACGAAACAATCTGTTTCTAAGATGTAACGACCCGACCGATCGTATTGCATTATCGGACCCCGTTCCCTTAAATGAAACTTTCCATAGTGGATTTTTATGATTTATGACCTGAGGGGACTGGTGGTCCGGGGTTTCGGAGGTGTTTAGAGTGCTATAGGAACAATTAGTTCCTTAAGGTTGGCCTTTAAGGCCAAATTTGACTTCGGTCAACATTCTGGGTAAACGACCTCAGAATTGAGTTTTGTCAGTTCTGGTAGCTTTGTGTGATGATTTTGGACCTGGGCGTATGCTCGGAATGGGTTTCTGATGAACCGGGAGTGTTTCGGCGCCCAATATTGAAATAAGAAGTTCCTTAGGTTTCTATTGTGGTTTTGGATGTGTTTTTTTGTTATCAAGGTCCGAAAGAATTCTGAGACCGGAAATAGTTCCGTCATGTCATTTATGACTTGCCTGCAAAATTTGGTGTCATTCCGAGTAGTATAGGTCGGTTCGGCGCGTTGTTAGCGAAGTCTAGAAAACTTAAAGTTCCTAAGTTTGGTTCATAGGGTTTTGAGGTGTGATTTTGAGTTTTAGAGTTGTTTTGGGTGTTCCGAAGGCTTGAGAGAGTCTGTATTATGATTTGGAACTTGTTGGTATATTTGGACGAGGGCTCGGGTGGGCCCAGGGGCCTCCCGGGCACCCAACAGGGCTAAAAACCAGCTATAATAGCTGCTGGTGCACCTGTTCTTGTGTATCCGCAGGTGCGGTTGACCAGTCGCAGGTGCGGGACCGCAGGCATCACAGGTGCGACCCCATGTGAGGTTCCCCTTTCTCGCAGGTGCGGACAAAAGTCCGCAGGAGCGGAACCGCTGGTGCGGCCACCCCTCCGTAGGTGCGAACGCAACCTTTCCCGTCCAATTTCGCAGGTGCGAGCTCCAGCTTACAGGCGCGAGACCGCAAGTGCGGTCCTCGAGCCGTAGGTGCGGAACCCCTGTAGGCCAGGCAGTGTGTTTCCTTTAAAACACGGGAATTCACCCCTTTCTTTCATTTTCCACCACCATTAGAGACTTGGGAGCTTGGGTAAAGAGGTTCCACGACCTAACTACTAAAGAGGTAAGTAAATTCCACTCTAACACTAGTTTCAAACATGAATTACTAGTTAAACTCTCTACTAAATCATTGAAAAATCAAGAATTGGGTAGTAATTTAGGGTTCTTGAGAAATTGGAGATTTACCCATTTATTCTATAAATTCGAGTAGAAAACATATATTAACGATCCATAGGCTTCGAGTGAGCGATTCCTTCGAGAATTTTCGGAAATTGAACGTGCGGGCCCGGGGTTGGATTTTGGGAATTTTTCAAGAATGTTGAATTATTGAATACATAGGATAATTACCCTACTTTGAGCTTGCATTGATATCATTGTACCATATTTGGCTAGTTGCGAGTCCTCGGGTGTAGAGTTCAGAGTTCGGGCGCATCCTTAGTCCGAGGGGTAGATTCGACACGAGGTGAGTCTCCTTTCTAACCTTGTAAGAGGGAATTGTCCCCATAGGTGTTATATATGTTGTGTGTTATTTTTTGGGGGGCTATGTGCGTACAAAGTGACGAGAGTTTTTACGTGGCGATTATCATGCTATGTCGGGTAGTTTTAGGGCTCACACGCATGTCTCTATGTGCTTTATATGTATCTTTGGGTGTTCTTTGAGCTGCCTATTGCTTTTATATTAATATGGAAATGTGGAAAGTTCACTTGAACTCCCAGTTGATCAATCCCTGTTACAGGTATAGCCCTACTAAGTCATTGAGATGTCGGTATATACTTATGTACGTATGAGAGTCAGCACTCGAATCGCAAGTATGATTCGCGATCGAGGGGAGATTTATGGTAATTATACATAAGTGTGTTAGCACTCGAGTGGCAGGTATGATTCGCGATCGAGGGAAGCTTTATGGTAATTGTATATAAATGTGTCAGCACCCGAGTCGCAGGTATGATTCGCGAGCGAGGGAAGCTTTACGTCCATTCTGTGTCTAGATATTTCCTTATGACTCCGACCGGTTGTCTTAGCCTTGTGTGCGCTTGGCTATTTGGTATTGTTTTCATTGATATTGACTTGACAGAAAATTGGGGGAAAAGAAAGGAAAGTGTACATTGTTGTTTATTTTCAGTAGTTGCCTGGATTTCTATGTTTGATAGGTATCTGCTGCTTACTGTCTCACATGTCTATTGCATTTTGTTATATCCTGTTTTGTATTATTGCCGTTGGACCTTAGTGAGTGTCAAGTTGACCTCTCGTCACTACCTCTTCGAGGTTAGGCGGGATACTCACTGGGTACATATATATTTATGTACTCATGCTGCACTTCTGTACATAATTGTACAGGTTCTGATGCTGGTGCTTGACGTACGGAGTCTTGCGGATCGGTACGGAGACGTCTGTACTTATCTTCAGAAGGCTATGGGGTATTAGGAAACCTCTCTTTGTTCTTATTCTATCGTGCAGTCGATGATTTATTAAATTCATTCTTCTATTATCTCACAGATGGTGAGGACGCGTGTATCTGATGTTCCAGAACCGAGAAGGGCTGCTACCCCCGCTGGCAAAGGCCGGGGGAGGGCACCGGCCCGTGGTAGGGGACGAGGGCGTCCCAGAGCTATTCCGATCCCGCCACCAGAGGAAACTATTATAGAGGAGCAGGATGAGGTGCCTCCAGCAGATCCTGCACCAGTAGACTTTATGACAGTGCCAGGCTTCCAGGCAGTCATGGGCCGTATGATGAGATTTATGGACACCATGTCCCAGGCTAGTTTATTTCCAGCAGATCCTGCCACTTCACAGGTGGGAGGGGGAGCCCAGACCCCTACTGCCCAGGCCGCAAGGCCAACAACATCATTACATCACACCCTGGGTACACTGCCCGTGGGTGGGGCCCAACCTGTAGTAGCAGCTCCGGAGCCCAGACCAGCTGCGGATGGCAATCGACAGAAGATGTTAGACAGATGGACTCGATTGCGCCCTCTAGTATTCATGGGTGAGTGAGGTGAGGATGCCCAAGACTTCATCGATAGGTGCAGGGATAGACTGCACAACATGGGGATCCTAGGGTCCCATGGAGTGGATTTCACCACATTCAAGTTAGAGGGCAGAGCTCGCAGGTGGTGGCAGTCTTATATTCTCAGCAGGCCAGCAGATTCTCCTACTATCACTTGGGATCAGTTCACACAGGTGTTCTTAGACAGATATATTCCACCCTCTGAGAGGGAAGAGCTGCGGGGTCAGTTTGAGCGGTTATAGTAGGGGCAGATTTCCTTGACAGATTATGAGGCCAGATTTTCAGAGCTGTCAGTTCCAGTGGTTCGAGAGTTTGCGGATGTATTTCCTTCGGATCTTCCGGGCATGCCTCCAGACCGTGATATTGATTTCTACATTGATGTAGCTCCAGACACCCAGCCTATATCCATTCCTTTTTACCGTATGGGTCCGAAAGAGCTGAAGGAGTTGAAGGAGAAGCTTGAGGAGTTGTTAGCTAAGTGGTTCATCAGACTGAGTGTATCACCGTGGGGTGCTCCAGTTCTATTTGTGAAGAAAAAGGATGGGTCTATGTGGATGTGTATTGATTACCGCCAGTTGAACAAGGTTACCATTAAGAACAAGTATCCCTTGCCGCGCATCGATGATTTGTTTGACCAGTTGCAGGGTGCTCGTGTGTTTTCTAAGATTTATTTGCGATCGGGGTATCATCAGTTGAGGATTCGGGTTTCAGATGTTCCGAAGACTGCTTTTCGTACGAGATATGGCCATTATGAGTTCCTGGTGATGTCCTTTGGCTTGACTAATGCCCCAACAACATTCATGGACTTGATGAATAGGGTGTTCAGGCCATATATTGATTCCTTTTTCATTGTCTTCATTGATGACATTTTGATTTACTCACGTAGCCTGGGGGAGCACGAGCATTATTTGAGAGTTGTGCTCCAGACTTTGCGAGAACAAAAGCTATATGATAAGTTCTCCAAGTGTGAGTTTTGGTTGGATTCCGTGGCATTTTTGGGGCATGTGGTATCGGTAGAGGGTATCAAGGTTGATCCTTAGAAGATCGAGGCAGTTCAGAGTTGGTCGCGTCTTACTTCAGCTACAGAGATTAAGAGCTTTTTGGTCCTAGCAGGCTATTATCGCCGATTTGTGGAGGGTTTCTCTTCTAATGCAGCTCCATTTACTAGATTAACTCAGAAGAACGCCCCGTTTCCATGGTCTGACGAGTGTGAGGCGAGCTTTTAGAAGCTCAAGACGGCATTGACCTCAACACTAGTTCTAGTATTACCTTCCGGTTCTGGAATGTACACAGTATATTGCGACGCTTCACGCGTTGGATTGGGGTGTGTATTGATGCAGGAGGGGAGAGTTATTGCTCATGCTTCGCGCCAGCTGAAGGTTCATGAGAAGAATTACCTTGTGCATGATTTGGAGTTGGCGGTGATTGTTCACGCTCTTAAGATTTGAAGGCGCTACTTGTATGGAGTGTCCTGTGAGGTTTATACAGACCACTGTAGCTTGCAGCACTTGTTCAAACAGAAGGATCTTAATTTGAGGCAGCGCAGATAGCTTGAGCTGTTGAAAGACTATGATATCACCATTCTTTATCACCCGGGCAAGGCAAATGTGGTAGCAGATGCTTTGAGCAGGAAGGCGGTGAGTGTGGGTAGCTTGGCTTATATTGCAGCGGAGGAGAGACCTCTAGCCTTGGAAATTCAGTCCTTGGCCAATCACCTAGTGAGGTTAGACCTTTCAGAGCCTCGTCGAGTTTTAGCACATGTGGTTGCTCAGTCTTCGTTATTGGGGAAGGTTAAGGACCGACAATTCTATGATCCGTGCTTAGCAGGGATTCAGGAGGCAGTGGTTCAGGGTAGGGCCAAGGAGGCTACTATTGGCGAGGATGGTGTTCTGAGACTTCAGGGCCGCTTATGTGTTCCTAATGTTGATGGCTTGAGGGAGAGGATTCTAGAGGAGGCACACAGTTCTCGGTATTCTATTTATCCTGGTGCTACGAAGATGTATCATGACTTGAAGCAGCATTTATGGTGGAGGCGGATGAAGAAGGACATTATGGAGTATGTGACTAGGTGTCTTAATTGCCAGCAGGTGAAGTATGAGCACCAGAGGCCAGGAGGCCTACTTTAGCAGATGCCCATACCTGAGTAGAAATGAGAGCGCATCGCTATGGACTTCGTGGTTGGGTTGGCTCGGACTTTGCGGAAGGTGGGCGCGGTTTGGGTCATTATGGATAGATATACCAAATCGACGCATTTCATTCCAGTAGCTGCTACATATAGTTCTGAGAGGTTGGCCCAAATCTACATTCGGGAGATAGTCCGATTGTATGGTGTGCCAGTGTCCATTGTATTAGATCGAGGTCCTCAATTCACCTCGCACTTCTAGAGAGCATTTCATAGTTAGATGTGCACCTAGATAGACCTCAACACATCATTTCACCTTCAAACTGATGGTCAGTCAGAGCGTACAGTTCAGATATTGGAGGACATGCTCAGGGCATGTGTGATTGACTTCGGAGGTCAGTGGGACCAGTTCTTTCGTTTGGCCGAGTTTGCTTACAATAATAGTTATTCCAACATTGATATGGCACCATTTGAGGCTTTGTATGGTCGGCGATGCCGTTCTCCTATCGGGTGATTTGATCCTAGCGAGGCTAAGTTATATGGCACCGACCTGGTGAGGGATTCCCTGGAGAAGGTGAAGTTGATTCAGGAGAGGCTCCGTACAGCGCAGTCCAAACAGAAGAGTTACGCAGACTAGAGGGTACATGATGTATCGTTTATGGATGGAGAAAGGGTCCTGTTGAAAGTCTCGCTTATGAAGGTTATTATGAGGTTTGGGAAGAAGGGCAAGCTGAGCCCGAGATTTATAGGTCCATTCGAGGTGTTGAGGCGAGTTGGGGATGTTGCTTATGAGTTGGGCTTTCCTCCCAGTTTATCGGGATTTCATCCAGTTTTTCATGTATCCATGCTCCGGAGGTACCACGCTGACTTCTCTCATGTGGTTGATTTCAGCACTATTCAGTTGGATGAGAGTTTGGGCTACGAGGAGGAGCCAGTTGCTATTATTGATAGACAGGACCACCAGTTGAGGTCCAAGAGAGTTTCTGCCGTAAAGGTCCAGTGGAAGGGCCATCAAGTTGAGGAGGCGACCTGGGAGTCCGAGGAGGACATGCGGAGCAGATATCCACACATATTCAGTCAGGTATGATTCTAGACCCGTTCGAGGACGAACGTTTGTTTAAGAGGTGGAGAATGTAACGACCCGACCGGTCGTTTTGCATTATCGAACCCCGTTACCCTAAATGAAACTTCCCATAGCGGCTTCTTATGATTTATGACTTGCGGGGACTGGTGGTCCGGGTTTCGGAGGTGTTTAGAGTGCTATAGGAACAATTGGTTCCTTAAGGTTGGCCTTTAAGGCCAAGTTTGACTTCGGTCAACATTGTAGGTAAATGATCTCGGAATCGAGTTTCGTAGGTTCTGTAGCTTCGTGTGATTATTTTGGACCTAGGCGTATGTTCGGAATGGATTTCTGATGACCCGGGAGCGTTTCGGCGCCCAATATTGAAATAAGAAGTTCCTTAGGTTCCTATTGTGGTTTTGGATGTGTTTTTATGTTATCGAGGTCCGAACGAAATTTCAAGATCGCGAATAGTTCCGTTATGTCATTTATGACTTGCCTGCAAAATTTGGTGCCATTCCGAGTAGTATAGGTCGGTTCAACGCGTTGTTAGCGAAGTCTAGAAAACTTAAAGTTCCTAAGTTTGGTTCATGGGGTTTTGAGGTGTGATTTTGAGCTTTAGCGTTGTTTTGGGTGTTCCGAAGGCTCGAGGGAGTCCCTATTATGATTTTGGACTTATTGGTATATTTGGACGAGGGCTCGAGGGGTCCTAGGGGTCTCCCGGGCACCTAACGGGGCTAAAAACCAGCTAAAATAACTGCTGGTACACCTGTTCTGGTGTGACCGCAGGTGCGGTTGACCAGTCGCAGGTGCGGGACCGCTCTTGAGGTCCCAAGCATCGCAGGTGCGACCCCAGGTGAGGTCCCACTTTCTCGCAGGTGCGGACAAAAGTCTGCAGGAGCGGAACCGCTGGTGTGGCCACCCCTCCGCAGGTGTGAACTTAGCCTTTCCCGTTCAGTTTCGCAGGTGCGAGCTCCAGCTTGCAGGCGCGAGACCGCAGGTGCAGTCCTCGAGCCGCAGGTGCGGAACCCCTGTAGGCCAGGCAGTGTGTTTCCCTTAAAACACGTGACTTCACCCCTTTCTTTCATTTTCCACCACCATTAGAGACTTGGGAGCTTGGGGAAAGAGGTTCCACGACCTAACTACTAAAGAGGTAAGTAAATTCCACTCTAACACTAGTTTCAAACATAAATTACTAGTTAAACTCTACTAAATCATTGAAAAATCAAGAATTAGGTAGTAATTTAGGGTTCTTGAGAAATTGGAGAATTACCCATTTATTGCTATAAATTCGAGTAGAAATCATATATTAACGATCCTTAGGCTTCGGGTGAGCGATTCCTTCGAGAATTTTCGGAAATTGAACGTGCGGACCCGGGGTTGGATTTGGGAATTCTTCAAGAATGTTGAATTATTGAATACATAGGATAATTACCCTACTTTGAGCATGCATTGATATCATTGTACCATATTTGGCTAGTTGCGAGTCCTCGGGTGTAGAGTTCGGAGTTCGGGCGCATCCTTGGTCCGAAGGTCAGATTCGACACGAGGTGAGTCTCCTTTCTAACCTTGTAAGAGGGAATTGTACCCATAGGTGTTATATATGCCGTGTGTAATTGTTTTGGGGGCTACATGCGTAAAAAATGACGAGAGTCCGTACGTGGTGACTATCATGCTATGTCGGGTAGTTTTAGGGCTCACACGCATGTCTCTATGTGACTTATATGTATCTTTGGGTGTTCTTTAAGCTGCCTATTGCTTTTAAATTGATATGGAAATGTGGAAAGTTGCACTTGAACTCCCAGTTGATCAATCCCTGTTACAGGTATAGCCCTAATAAGTCATTGAGATGTCGGTATATACATATGTACGTATGAGAGTCAGCACTCGAATCGCAGATATGATTCGCGATTGAGGGAAGCTTTATGATAAATCAGTATAAGTGTGTCAGCACTCGAATCGCAGGTATGATTCGCGATCGAGGGGAGCTTTATGGTAATTATACATAAGTGTGTCAGCACTCGAGTCGCAGGTATGATTCGCGATCGAGGGAAGCTTTATGGTAATTATATATAAATGTGTCAACACCCGAGTCGTAGGTATGATTCGCGAGCGGGGGAAGCTTTACGTCCATTCAGTGTCTAGATATTTCCTTATGACTCCGGCCGATTGTATTACCCTTGTGTACGCTTGGCTATTTGGTACTGTTTTCATTGATATTGACTTGACAGATATTTGGGGGAAAAGAAAGGAAAGTGTACATTGTTGTTTATTTTCAGTAGTTGCCTAGATTTCTGTGTTTGATAGGTATCTGCTGCTTACTGTCTCACATGTCTACTGCATTTCGTTATATCCTGTTTTATATTATTTCCATTGGACCTTAGTGTGTGTCAAGTTGACCTCTCATCACTACCTCTTCGAGGTTAGGCGGGATACTCACTGGGTACATATATGTTTATGTACTTATGCTGCACTTCTGTACTTAATTGTACATGTTCTGAGGCTGGTGCTTCTGGTTACCCGACCGGAGCTTGACGTCTATTCTGGACCTGACTCCACGGTGAGCTGCCTCCCTTGGCGATTCTCAGCAGTGCTATGGAGTTGTCTTTTGTTCATTTCTGTCTACTTCTCTCAGACAGCAGTATAGTTTGCATAATCTTTTGTATATTCTACTAGTTCGCCTGTTGACTTGTGACACTAGTTCCTAGCACGCACGTAGTAGACTCTTCTTTTTGGGACTGTATATATTGGATCATGATCATTTTGTCTGTATTTACTTAAGTATGTTAATGTTTCCGCTTTTATTTAAATGATCTAAGCTTAAAACTTTGGGAATATGTGGGGTTGGTATGTTAAATAAGGATAATCTCACTAGTAAACAACTGTTGGCTTGCCTGACTCCGGTGTTGGGCGCCATCACGACCTGTGTTGGATTTCGGGTCGTGACATGAGAACTCCTGGTCTCCAAGTCCATAGAACACATGAATCACCACATCTGATCCCAAATTCACAGCCCGAATGTCTAACACATCTCTCACACACAATCATCCCACAAGGATTACTTCTATAATTCTTTTGTGCCACATGGAAAAATCTAAATATCAGCCGTCGATCAGCCAGGCGAGTACACAACACCAATGAAGCATCCAAAGTCAGAACACAAATCATTCTAACAATGAAGCATCCTAAGTCAAAACACAGTGCATCGGAAGGTGCCCTTCCTTTCAAAACTAAACCGTGACCTTGCACACGCAAATCTTAATCCCACACGACATACCGCTTCTATCATGAATATGAAAAGTATGGGAATCTCATAATCAAATCTGAGTCACAAGAAAACTACATACTCAATTAGCCATGAACCTTCCATTTGATCTCATCCAAGAGAAAATCACAACACGCAACATGCTCCCCACGCCAACAGGAAATATATAGCTTGAACAGTGGTAGAAACCATTGAGAACACTTTGAAATTCATTTGCACATAACCAAGATACCAGAACTGAATATCTCTAACTTAACCAAGCCGTGCAGGTCGCCAAAGCTAAGATTATTGACACCAAAACACATGTAGAGCCTCACCACATCATAAGCACCCAAAGAACCTATCATAACCATTACCGTACTGATCCAAGCTACTACCAAGATATCTCATTTCTCTGAGTTCCTTTCGAATTTGTCCTCAAGCTGAAACTTCTCCTTGTTAGAATACTACGATCCTCACCCAAAGATCATCACAAGAGATCCTATCATAAAACCACGCCGCCCTAAGGCCCATAAGCCGCTGTATTCCCTCTCAAGCACCCCAAAAGTACCACAACCGAAACGCCCACTCTGAAGAGACCTTCTGTGAGTCCAACACCGTTTCCTTCACCCTCTTGATGCTGAAATGTAGAATCCATAATTATATAAAAGTTCCACAAGTCTCGACACCGTTCAACTTAAATCTCAGATTCTAGCCATATATAAATTCGCAAAATTCTCAATTTCCATATATAAATGTTGAATCCATGAGAATCTTCTCGAGAGTCATCCACTCAGCTCAAATCTCAATTGCACCGCTCAAACGGGCTGAATGACCTGTTCCCCATTAGCACAACCACACCTAAAGAAGTAACCCTGCAACACAACCGAGCAACTTCATACACCGTGCACACTACATCCGTCACGAATAACAAATCAAATCATTTCATGATATTCATATACCCGTAAAGTGTAATATAACCGGTATCCAGAAATTCCTTTACTCGAGTCATCCTCGATCTTAACCTCTGCAAGTCATATCTGATTCACAAGTATGCCTCAAACCGAAATCAGTACAACACATAACCATGCAGTCGACTCGTCGATAACAGACTCGCCCACTTTGATCAAAGACATGTAATAAAACATCTGATAACTTACATTTACCATACCCCATTACTTCCATAATACCGTAGTGTGATTAAACTAAATCCTTCATAAGCTCATGTAACACAAACCGTCTAATGCCTCAAATCATCTAAAATCTCGCTTTCATCCTCGTGATGATCAGGTCAACTATTACAACCGATCCAAACTTAAATCGCACAAATATAACCCACTGGTAGATAACAAAGCCTCCACACAACATCATAAAAATCACACATCCGTTGATTACCTTGCAGATTATAACAAACCTACTTAGTCTCAAATGACATCTCTAAATACCCTTTCATAGCTACAACAACTATGAAATCACTTAATATTCTTGAGTCTGAACCCATCAACAAGCCCATGAGAATCTAATTAGTTCCACAATTAAGCAATATGAAAGATCCTTCAATACACTCATGACTCGAGACTATGCATCACATCAAGACAGAAATCAAGAACCCAATGGTCCTTTTACATATCAAGCAGACTCTTCTCAACACCTTCAAACCATCTGAACCCATTCCGCAGTCACATCATACTCATCATATATCCATCCAATCACTCATCGAGCCACAAATTCCACGCATAGGGACACTACCGGGCATATAAGTCCAAAAGCACCTGCTCACACAACCGAAATACCCATGCTTGAGCTACAGTTAAAACCTAGCCTCAAGTCCTCCAAACTGGCCCATCATCAACACACAAAATAGCATCTCACACCCCATCCATGGAATCACAAGTCGTCGATGCACAGCTAATACCGAGTGCTCCCATGCGCATACGAATGCGAGGAAGGAATTCAAAGTGTTACGCTTCAAGCTGAATTAATACTGCACGATAAGGAAAAAAATGGGAAGTTTATCCTAAATACCCTGTAGCCTCTCGAAGATAGGTATGGACCTCATTATATCGATCTGCAAGACTCTAGTAGACACTTGCTCATGACTTGTAGAACCTATAAACCTAGAGCTCTGATACCAACTTGTCACGACCCAAAATCCAACTAGTCGTGATGACACCTAACCCAACCCGCTAGGTAAGCCAATTAACAACTATCCAATTCTATGAAATTAATAAGACAATTAAGTAAAATAAAATATTTGCATCTTATACATTTTCCAAGGACTGGTAGTATAAATCATGAGCGTCTAAGAATTTACAAAGATAGTATGAAATAAAGTACACCATCTGTTTGAAACATATATGAACAGATCTTTCATAAGTCTAGACTACCATGCATAAGAAGCAGTTATAATCAGAACGCATGTACATCCTCAAATCCATCTATCGTCGAATACAACAACATCAACATCCAACATCTGCGCCCAAGGTGTAGAAGTGTAGTATGAGTACAACCGACCCCATGTACTCAATAAGTAACAAATCTAACCTTAGGTTAAAAGTAGTGACGAGCTGGAACAGAGGTCGGAGTCCAACACCAATAGCCCACAACAGTTCATAACAACATAATAATGGTATAAGACACATATGCGGATATAAGATGCTCAACTCGTTGGCAGTTCAGGAAAAATAGGCATGCTTTTCAAGTATATCAATGAAAACCCAATTCTTTTACCAAAATCACCAAAATATGAGTAGGTTTGTAAAACTGTGATTTTTCCCAAAACTTTTCAACAATAATTAAGATGTTTCATTTTTTAGATAGCATGAGGAAAGTACATCTACGTGCCTACATGTCAATATGCAGGTGAAATCATGAATATCACCAAAACCAGGTAGTAGAAAGAAATGCATCTCTATGCATGTATCTCAAATACGCATGTCAAATGCAATGTATCTCAGTGATAAACTCATGTACTCATACTCTCAGAGTACTCAATCTCACTGCCTCACACTTTCCACTCATCATTCTCAATCACTCGACATGTTTAGTTACTTAACACTGTATATCAGCCCAGGGAAGATCCATCCCGTATATATATATATATATTAATTGAGAGTCTGTCACTCAGTACTGTATAAGGCCAATCCAGACCAGGGTAAGATCCATCCCAAATATATATATATCAACTGACAGTCAGTCACTCAGTACTATATAAGGCCAATCCAGCCCTGGGGTAGATCCAACCCCAAATATAAATGGTTCAGGCAAGATCCATGCCTAGGGAAGATCCATCCCTCCATAAAAATCAATTGCGCTCACTGGGGGTGTGCACCGAGTCTGTAGGGGCTCCTTCAGCCCAAGCGCTATAATAGCCAGATCCATGAATAAATCAATAAAACATGCTATGGCGTGCAACCTGATACCATAAATATCACTCACAAACGAGGCCTCACTCGGTCATCAAACTCTCTAGTCTCTCGAGATCACAATGTCATGAAACTAGCCTTAAAATGATGATATGATGTATCAATAAATTGCAAGAAAGGCTGAGATATGATATACAATGAATAAATATGACTGAGTACGAAACTTCAATTTAAGCATGTAATTCAAGAGAAAAATGACCTCAGTGGGTCCCAATAATACCAACATATGCCTAAAATGATTTCTAGCATGAATTACAGCTCAGGTATTCTAACTAATAGAGTACGTGAAGATATCTAAAGAAGATAGCTATACAATTCCATAATTGACTACATCACAATTCATACGGTGCACGCCCACACGACCGTCACCTAGCATGCGCATCACCTCAACATCAATCACATAACACGCAATGCTGGGTTTCATACCCTCAACACCAAGTTTAGAAGTGTTACTTACCTGGAACAAGCCAAATCCAATGTCGGGCAAGCCAAACGATGCACCAAAAATGCCATCCCACGCATACCGATCTCCAAACGGCTTGAAACTAGCCAAAAGCTACTCAAATACATACAATAAAGTCTTAAGAAACAATTTCGATTGATAGAGGTCGAATCTTCACTCAAAAGGCCCAAAAGCAACCAAAAATCAAACCTGGGCATGTACCTCAAAACCCGACAAAACTCATAAAATCCTACAACCCATTCAATTACGAGTCAAACCATACTAGTTTCACCCAAATCCGACTCCGAATCGATGTTCAAAACTCAAAAACTCATTCTATGAAACTTTAGGCCAAAACCCTAACTTTCTTTTTAACATCCATAATACAATTACCAAAAATGAAGATAAAAATAACGAAATATAATCACAAGTGAGTCAAGAATGCTTACCCCAAGTCACATGGTGAAAATTACTTCAAGAATCGTCTCAATCCGAGGTCTATAGCTCCAAATATGAATAAAACAACCAAGCCCTCGATTTAAAAGTTTCTGCCCAGCCATTTCCGCTTTTGCGGACACATGAGCTGCTTTTGTGATACGAGGTCCGCTTGTGCGGACTTCACTAGCCAGCTGAACCCTTGCACATGCGTATCCCCATCCGCTTCTGCACAACCGCATGTGCAAAGAGAAACACGCTTCTGCGCTCAATCTCGCTTCTGCGCCTAAGACCATCGCTTATGCGGGGCCGCAGATGCGCCCCAGTTTCCGCTTATGCGATCTTCCTTGCCCAGGTGTCACCTCACTTCTAGGAAGGAGACCCTGAATTTGCAATGTCTCTTCTGAGACCAATTGTTCGCAGATGCAGCCACACCAGAACCACCAACCTTAGCCAAATGCAACATGCGACAAAATAGTCCGAACCTTGTCCAAAACTCATCCGAGCCACTCGGGACCCCGTCCGAATATATAAACAAGGCCTATAAACTAACACGGACTTGCTCGAGGTCTCAAATCACATATAACAACACTGAAAAGCCGAATCGCACCTCAAATCGAACTTAATGAACTCTTGAACTTTCAACTTCCAAAACTCGCGCCGAAATATATCAAATCAACTCGGAATGAACTCAAAATTTTCACACAAGTCCCAAATGACATAAAAAATCTATTCAAATTCCCGAAACCAAAATCCAAATCCGATATCATCAAAGTCAACTCCCCATCAAACTTATGAACTTTCCAAACCTTCAAATTTCCAACTTTCTCTAATTAGCACCGAATCCTTCTAGAAATATCCAAATGCAAATCCGGGAATATACCCTAGTCTAAAATATTCATCCATACCTAACGGAGCCCTCAAAACTTCATTCCGGGGTCAAATTCACAAAAGTCAAACTTGGTCAACTTTTCCAACTAAAAGCTTCAATAATGAAATTCATTCTTCCAAATGACTTCTGAAAAACTTGAAAACCAAAACTGACGATCCACACAAGTTATAATACATCATACGGATCTACTCACACCTTCAAATTACTGAATGAAGTGCAAATTATTAAAATGACTGGTCGGGTCACTACACTACCATACTTCAAGCGTAGTGTAGACTATGTCCTTTAGGGACTTTAATTTTATTTGTAGAATTTGCAACTGATATTTAGTTTTGATTTAGCAATGTGTATAACAATTAATCTGCAATATTTTGAAAATGAATTATCTCTTGAACTTTAAGTACATGTTTCTTTGTAAGAGGAGTAGTTATACTCATGATAATTCGTTCCATGTATGATATTTTTAACTACTTATTTTCTCCCACCCTAATTGTAACGACCCAATCTGTCATTTTGGAAATTAGTATTCCGTTCGGTGGCTTAAGGTCTCTAGTAGATTTGTATTGTGTATTATGGCTCGCTTGTGTGGCCGGATTCATTTTTTAGATTATTCAGAGTTGATTTGGAAGAATGATTCTTGTTTTAGAAGCTTAAATGTCAAGAGTTGACCGGAGTTTGGCTTTTATGAAGACAACCCTGTAATGGTATTTTGATGATTCCACTAGCTTCGTATAGTTATTTTAGACTTGGGAATATTCCGGATTTTGATTTGGAGGTCCGTAGGTTGATTCGTTGCATTTTGGTGAAAGTTAGAAAGTTGAAGGTTTGGAAGGTCGAGCGGTTTGACCGGGAGTTGACTTTGTAGATATCGAGTTCAGATTTCTATTCTGGGATTTGGAATAGCTCCATTGTGTCATTTGGGACTTTCATACAAAATTTGATGTCATTTCGGGTTGATTTGATATGATTCGACATGAGTTGTAGAAGTTGAAAATTCATAGTTCATTAAGCTTGAATTGAGGTGCGGTTCGTGGTTTTGATGTTACGTTTCGGTATTTGAGGCCTCGTCGTGTTACATTTTGGGACTTGTTGGTATGATTTGACGGGGTCCCCAGGGCCTTGGGCGTGTTTTGGATCATTGGTTGAAAGACTAGTTAAGTTAAGAAATTTGGAGTTTGACCATGGTCAATATCGGGTCAAGACGACCACTTTTCAGTGTTTTAAATGAGCGAGCAGGTATATAAAGTGTTTTATGATTTAAATGCATATATGGTTTGTGTCCGGGAGGTTTCAAATGAGTTTTGTGGTGGTTTCGGATCATTTTAGTGAAGTTTGGGATTGCTGGTGCTGGTACTTCGCAATTGCGAACTTTTTGTTGCAATTGCAAGCTACTACAACTACGAACTTTTGGTCTTAATTGGGAACCTTGGTTGCAATTGCGATCATACGTAATTGCGAACATCGCAAATGCAAGCATCCATAATTGCGAACTTTTGGTAAAAAATGCGACATCTACAACTAGGATAAGAGTTGGAATTTCGTGATTTCAGCTTATTGTTTCATATTTTGAACCCTAGACTCGGTAGGAGGCGATTTAGAGAGGGAAATTTCATCTACAATCATTGGGTAAGTGATTTTGATCAATTTTCAACCATTTTACATGATTATATATGTGGTTTAACATCTAAATTATGAGAATCAAAGGGGAATTTTGAGAAACTTTCTCTATGTTTTGAAAAAAATGATTTGGGATTTAGGAGTCAAATTGGACTCGGATTTTGAAACAAAACACATATATTGACTCGTGGGGTTATGGGTAGTCCGAGTCTACCCTTGGACCGGGGTATTGATCGGGCGAACTCAGGGTTGACTTTTGTTGACTTTTAAGAAATCGTGTAAAGATCATAGCTTTATTTATTGGAATTGATTTCTCTTGTATTATTTGATGTTATTAAGTCGATTCTAGTTAGATTTGAGCCGAGCGGACGTGAATTGTAAAGGAAAAGATATTTTAGAGTATTAATTGATGGCTTTTGAGGTAAGTATCTTGCCTAACGTTGTGTGGGAAAACTACCCCGTAAGAATTGAGTTGTTTGCACTATTTGAACTGCATGAAAGACATATACACGAGGTGACGAGTGTGTAAATGGCTTATTTGAATAAATTTGACTGTTTTAGATTCTTAGGTTTCTAATGCACATTAAAATGAAGTTACCTTATCTTGTTATATCCTCCATTTTTAAATTTACCATTACATCCCTTATTTGAAGTTGATTGGTTCATGTTCTGTCATGACCCAAATCCATAATAGGTCGAGGCTGCACCTAAAGCCCTCGTTAGGAAAGCCCACAGGTCTAACTACAATTTATTTACCCCTCTTTAACAAAGTAATACAAAAGTTTTCCTTTTTAGAGAACATTTTAAACTAGATTTCATGCAACGGTGACAAGGTCTTTTTGAACAAAATGCCAACATAATAAGTACATACTCTGCGATGATAGAAATGACAAGTACATCACTGCATAAATGCTACAAATTCCCAAAATCCGGCGTCACAATACATGAGAAAATCTAAGGAATATACAAAACTACTAAGACTATTGTCCTAAAGTAATAGACATGAATGATAAATAAGGTAGAAGGAGACTCTGGTGCTGCGGATCGAGGCAAGGCAAGAAGCTCACTAATAAGTCTCCATAGGTGATCGTCTATGCGCCCACGTGACCACTGGTAAAACCTATCTCAGTACCTGCACATCACTGCAGAAGTGTAGCGTGAGTAAGAAAAACAATGCGTACCCAGTAAGTATCTAGTCTAACCTCGAAGAAATAGTAACGAGGGGCCGACTTGTCACTTACTAGAGGTCAATAACAATAATATAAGTGCATAATGTAGGCATGGAAAGTATACAATAAGTATCAATAAAACAAATAAAAGCAACTGCAATAAATAAGATCAGGAATTTGTATCACATTCCCAATATTTCACAACTGGCCATGAAGGTGCTAGCACAATTATACCCGTACTAGAACCCATTTCGATTATTAAGCACGAAGCTGCCGAGGTGAACGGACCGATCCCATAAGAATAGGGGTACTCAGTAATGCCGAGGTGAACGACCCGATCCCATAAGAATAGTGGTACTCAGTACTGCCGAGGCGAACAACCCAATCCCATAAGAATAGTGTTACCATCATACTGTCGAGGTGAACGAACCGATCCCATAAGAATAGTGTTACCATTATACTACCGAGGCGAACGATCCGATAACATAAGAGTAGAGAAATTTACCTACCTCGCGGAAGTACTTGCGAGGCGAGAAGACATTGGATTTTCATAGTTTTTTAAGTATTCCCCAATTTTACGAAATAAGAAGGCTAAGTCGTTAATTGCAAATTTAAATCCCTAGTCTCAACCCTAATCAAGACAATTAAAACACATGATAAATACAACAATACAATTAAAATCATGATGTGAATCTAAGTCTACCCGAACATATCATGGAATAGAGCTACACTCGGACTCTCGTCACCTCGTGCATACGTAGCTCCCCACACAAGTAACACACAACAATAATACGCCTAAGGGGATGAGTTCCCTCTAACAAGGTTAGGCAAGAGTCTTACCTTGGTCCCAAGTCTTCAATCCGTCTCTCCAACCTACTAGAACCCTTCAAACGACGCCGAAGACTCCGAAAATAATCAATATTCATATAAACTAGTAAATATATGCTCAAGGTCCATATTTTAGCTTTTATAGTTGTGAACACCCAATTTTTTTCCTGCATGGATATTACTCCTAAAAATAATCAAAAAAATAATTTTTAATGAATTTTAGGAACTTTTCTTTATTTAGTTGCATGTTTAATATTTTAAAATTATAGAAAAATCATAAAAAATTGTCACATTTATCATTGCATGTCATCTTAGGTTTAATTTGAATTTTAGGAATTAATTAATCTTTAATTGTTAGATTAATATATAAAAATCACAAAAATACACATAATCTTACTTATTTTTCTTATTACATCTTTAGGTTCAATTAATTAGTTTAAATTTGGAATCCACAAATTAATTAGCTTAAGTAATTATTTCAAACAAGGGGTTTAATCTTGCAAACTAATTTCTAAGTGTTATGTTAATTAGAATGGCTAACATTGCAAAAGAACGGAAAGAAAAAAGGAAGCTAAAATCGGGCTGGGCCAATTTTCATGGCCCAATTTCCTCTTAATCCGGCCCAATACCCTTCCCTTCACCTATTAAAATAAAAATAAGACCTAATTTTTATCAGACCCCCCTGATCCCAGCGCCGTTCAATCCCCACTCCCCTTTTATCATCTTCTTCCCTTACCCCTCTCTAACATAACAGAATCCATTCACCCACCGGAGAACACCAAACAACCTACCTCTCACCCACCACCGTCCCCTGCCTTCTCCCTCAACCTCCTTCTCCGATCAGGCCTCACCACCATCCAGTCATGGCCAACTCCCTCCTCTCAAAGCCAAACAGCCGTAGCTCCAACAATGAAAAACAAACACCCACCTGAAGCAGCGCACACGCTAGTCCCTGACACCACCGGCCGCCGTTGGAAGACAAACGAAGAGACAAATCTGCCGCCTATGACCCCAAATTCTCTCACCCTTAACCCTTGAATCTCCTCCCCTTTCTTCTCTACCTCTCCAGACTCAAGCAACGTAACACACACATAAGCTCATAGCCAAAGATAACTAGAAATTTTTGGTTTCGAGCTTTGCATTTCACATCTGGAAAAGAACTATAAAAGAAAAAAAACATAAAATTTCGAAAGAAGAGAGAAAAATCAGAAAAGTGAGGATTTAAAAAGGTTTGTTTAATTTCTGTTACATGGCTTAGTCGTTTCTGGGATTCTGAAGCTGTTCGAAGTCGGAATTTGCTGATGTTCATTCGCAGACCTTTGCTGAGCTCCAATTTCTGATTTTCGCTGTTATTTGGCAATTTACTCTTCTGGATTAGCTCTTGTGCTTAGGTATGTACTGAAATTTAATTCTATTCCGGATCTATTCTAGCTAATATGAAGGCGCATTCTTTGATTTTCGTCTGTTGTTTATTGTTTGAATTTGTTGATTGTGATTCAATGTTAGCATGAAGTAAATTGCCATTTGTTCTAATATGAATCCCTGTTTGCTATCTGAGTCAATTTGTTGTTTAATGTACGGTTGCTATGGATTATTGACTCTAATTAGCTTTAGCCTAAACCAAAATAATTATTTGAACTTAACAAATACATAATTTGCAGATTAGGTTTGATTTTAAAAAAAATGCAAACGTCTTGGTCAATTAGACTCTAAGTTCCTGTTGAGCGTCACTTATTCAAAAAGGAAAATATAACTTGAGTGTATTCGTGTTCAGTATGTCATTGATGGAAGATGAGAAGTGGAATGAAGAATAGTAAGCTGGAATTTGGCTATTAGTGTAAATTGGCCATACTTACTAAATAATCGTAAAATAGATTGTATGTGTAATTCTAATCCCAACGCAGCATGATGTTTGTTTGTTAGAGGTTGTATTATATCATGTCTTTTCTCCTATTTAGCAGATGACAAACTATTTCCCCAAACATGTAGTTAGTGTAATTCCTAATTATGAATCCACGGACTGAAATGATAGCCAGCAAAGGTTGATTCAAACGTTCTCTAATTCTAAGACACTCTATGATGAGCTATTTTTGCTTACAACAATTATTTAAGTCATGATTTTTACAACGAAGCTCAAATTAATAAATATCATGAACATCATAGTTTTCTTTGTTTGACGCACGAATAATAAATCATCACGGCTATGAGTACGGTTCCCGTGGCATAGTCGTGATACATAATCCCCATTTCGGGTGTTCATTTCATGTGACCCGACCCTAACTTCAAACAATAATAAAAATAAGCACGTAGCAATCACGGATGCATTTCATGTGACGTAGTTGTGATGTGTTCAAAAAATAACAAGTGCACGCCATCGTGACTTGTTCTAAGATAAATCCATAAATATCCAAATTGGTTTATATACATATCCCGTAAGTTAAAAATACCTCTTTTAGATAAAAATTCCAAAACTTAGAGAATAATTGAATATCGCCTCAAATAGGAATTTTAAAACCGTCACGACCATAGTATTGACTATATAATCTACACTCGGGTTTGGCAACTCATGTCCCCGACTTTAACTCAAAACAATAATAAAAATCACATGTTGTAATTGCGGGTGCATTTCATGTGGGGTAGTTATAATGTGTCCAAAAAACAAGCAAGTGCACGCCATCGTGACTTATTTCAAGATAAATCTATAAACATTGAAAGCAGTTAAAAATTAAAAGGGCTAAATGCACAATAGGCTAAAACATGTAAATAATCAGATAATTAGGGCAAATATTAATAGTTAAGCGACCGTGCTAGAACCACGGAATTCGAGAGTGCCTACCACCTTCTCCCGGGTTAACAGAATTCCTTACTCGGATTTCTGATCGCAGACAACTTAAAACAAAGTCTAAAATTCCTCGGTTTGGGATTTCAATAAATGGTGTCCTGGAACACCGTAAAAAATTCGGGTGGCGACCTGAATAATAATAAATCCCAAAAATGAATAATGTCACTTAAAGTGGAAAAACTCCCCTATCACCCTTATCGGGGGTGAAAAAGGAGGTGTGACAGCTCTGGCGACTCCGCTGGGGATTAGAACCCAGAATCTTTGGTTCAGGGTTCAAGAATTTGAGCTTAGAATAGTTGTTATATTTGTCTTTATTATCTGATTTACATGTTTGAACCTAATGGGCTAAATGCCGCTTTTTACCGCTTTGATATTATCTGAACTGTGTATAAATTATGACGAAACCCTTGTACGATCGAAAAACGGAGGTTTCCGCTAGGTGAAGGAGCTCACAAAATATCCTAACTCTCTATGGGCAAGAATCAAGGGCGCAACTTCTGTGCGAAAGCCGGTCTTACCTTCTAATATATTAGTAAAGGGCCTTTAGGCTTGACTAATAAGATATATAGGGCTTTTCCCTTTACTAGTAAGAGGTAAAGATCATCAACTTTTAGTCATTTATCTCGCTACCTACTCCTTTTGCAAAATGGCTTTGGGGATAAGATTAGACTCGAGAAATAGTCTACTTCAAGGCTGTAGGGAGGACTACGCTCTGTAGGTGGGCATCACTATTTATAATGTCAAGCCTTAAGTCATCAACAAAAAGAACCTGAGTCAAGTGATCATCCGTCTTTTATAATCCCTATGTCATCTGCCCATAGAGAAAACAATGCTACTACTCCTCCAGGGGAAGATGGGGGGAAGTAGTCAATAACAGTCTGTTCTCGCCTATCGATAGATAGCAGGTTGCTTCCAAGCTTAAACCATTTGAAACAGAATTGCTACTTTTTTCTTGTTATTGATAGAGTGGTATTCTCTTCCCCTGTCAAATAAAGTAGAGGGGGAGAACTGGAAGAGAGAAGGAAAAAGAGCAAAAGATTGACAAGTCTAATGGGGGAAGAATGGCTGACACGTTGACTGTCTTCGATGTCTTCTCTCCGAGTCTTCTAAATCATCTGGGAAGTGTGCACTTCGTGTGACTTCTTTTCTGTTAGAGTCATCCAAATTTTAGAACGAGTTACAGACAAGTTGCATAGCCGGTGAAGCTTCTGTATTCCCGGTACGCTGCCCCGACCTCGCCTCGAGCTGTCCGCTCGGGTAAGCCTGGTCTAGAACAAAACCCCAGGATTCAAACCTAGAATAACAAAACCTCATGCCGGATCCCTAGTAGGAACGCTTATTTGCATCACGTGCATTTGACTTAGGGGACTCAACACAAGGGTTGGGTCCGTCTAGGACAGGTGAACCCAAAATAAAAGACCATCCTGATGCATCTTACGTGCTACTTGGCATTTGTTTGTTTTGGCTTGCATGTTGACCGGCTTCTAGAATAGGAAAGAAAATAAAAAAATAAAAAAAGGAAATAAAAAAACAAAGAGTGAGAGATATGTATTTGAAATCATGAAACTCTGTCTAAAAGGTAGGAAATAAATGAATATTCTCAAAAGTCATATTCATCAGTTCCGTCAAAACTGGCAGAACTACGCGGGTTTGATTCTCACAGGATGTGAGATACGTAGGCAAATCTCATCGGTTCCGGCCCCCAATTTTTTTTAAAAAAAAAAATCCCAAAAAATATTCTCTACCTTTTTATTTTCCAATTTTCAAAAATCCAAAAATATTTTCCTTTACTCCATACTTTAGAAAAGTCTCTCTTTGAGTCCACAATTTTCAAAAATTCCAAAAAAATATTTTCCTTTACTTATTTCTTTAGAAAGTCTTTCTTTGAGACCCCTAATTTTTCAAAAATCCAAAAATATTTTCCTTTATTTCCTTCTGTAGAAAAGTCTTTCTATGAGACCCCAATTTTTAAAAATCCAAAAAAAAAAAATCCTTTAATTCCTCTTTACAAGTCTTTCTTTAGAAAATCCCAAATAAAAAATTTTAAAACCAAAAATATTTTCTTTCATTTTAAGAAGTCTTTCATTCAAAAATAAAAATCAAATCAATATCCAAAAAAATGTACCTTTCTTTAAGAAGTCTTTTTCCCAAAAATTCAAAAACAAAAATAAAAAAACTAAAACAAAATATTTTCTTTCTTCTTTAGAAGTTTTTCTTTAAAAAATTTCGAAAAAACAAAATAAAAAAAAATATAAAATCAAAAATCTAAAAATATTTTCATTCTTCTTTCGAAAATCGAAAAAATAAATTCAAGCATCAAAAATATTTTCTTTTTTCTTTAGAAGTATTTCTTTCATAAATTCAAAATAAAAGTATAAAAATCCAAAAATATTTCCTTTTTTCTTTAGAAGTTTTTCTTTTGAAATTTCAAAAAAAAAAACAAATGAAATTCAAAACAAATAAATATACTTTCTTTCTTCTTTAGAAGTCTTTCTCTTTGTTCAAAGCTCCTTTTTTTATTAAAAATTGATAGAGACTAGAGTGGAACAATCTTTTTACCCTTCTGAAAGCCAGATTCGGACATGGCCGCACAAGAATCCTACCAACCTAAACTCCATGAACAATACTCACAAATCCCCCCCCCCCCCCCCCCNGGACAGGATATTACCCAACCAAATCAAGATCAGTTGTTCAAAAATCAAGCACCATCATACAAGGAGGCATTAACCTCATCGACAACTTTATTGTTCTCCCAAACGTCAGGTGCAATTAATATGGATTTAACTACAGATTTCCAAGACACAATGAAAACTATGTCGGATCCATTGCAAATCCCCAGCAAGGGCATCAAAAAGATAGCTCTCACGAAATAAGATAAGTTGAGAATTTATGAACCATGGAAATTCTCCATTATTATCAAATTACTAGGAAAGAGGATGATGCATCAATACCTCAAAAATAAGATTCAAAACTTATGGAAACCAACCGAGCCCTTCTCCCTTATTGACCTAGGAGAGGACTACTACATTATCAAATTCAAGAAAAAGGAAAATCTGGATAAGGCATTACACCAAGGTCCTTGGTTTATTAACGGGCACTATCTTTCCGTCATAAAATGGAAACCAAACTTCGTAGCGAGTAAAGAAAAATTGACTTCCTCTGCAATCTGGGTAAGGATACCACAGCTACCAACGGAATTTTATGATGGAAAATTACTACAAAAAATTGGAAACTCTATTGGCAGACTAATCAAAATCGACGCTTGCACATCTACCACAATCAAAGGAAGATATACCAGACTTTGTGTGGAAATACCCTTAGAAGTCCCCGTCCCAGCTTTCATCTACATTGGAATTCATAAACAAGCTATACACTATGAAGGTGGCAATCTTCTATGCCTAAAGTGTGGTCGTCTAGGTCATCCTACAATCTTGTGTTCATTTGTTCAAGAACCCAATCCAGATTCTTCAATCAATAATAAGTCCGTTCCTAAACAAACAATGGAGACTCACTAAGGAGAATGGCAAGCGGCCAAATTTGGCAAGAACAGAAGGAAATCCGAATATCAAGACAAGGACACAGGATTGGTAAAAAATCAAGCAAATCCAGTACCAGGTATCGCGGTAAATCTCTATAATGAAACCACTGGTAAGTATATTGACACAAAAACTCTTCAATACAAGATTAAGGAAACAAAAAGCTCATAGGGGAAACCTTCTATTAGCAAAAGCACTAATACTAACCAAAACCACTTCTCCGTCCTGGAAAAGACTCACATGGTTTTGGACAATACCTGTAACGACCCGACCGGTCATTTTGAGATCCAGTGCATCGTTCAGCAGTTGGGAGTCATGAACAAATTCATTTCGGGTATTGTGACTTGTGTGTATGGTCAAGAGTTGAAATTCAGGAGGTTCGGAGTTAAATTGAAAGGAAAATTCTCATCTTAGAAGCCTTAAGTTGAAGAAATTAAGTAAGACTGGACTTTTGAGCAAACGACCTTGGAATCAGGTCCGAAGGTTCCAGCAGGTTCGTATGATGATTTCGGACTTGGGCTTATGTCCGGATCAGAATTTGGATAACTTGAGAGCGTTTCGGTGTATATTGTGGAAGTCAGCATTTTTGAAGAAATTCCCTAAGTTGGCTTGAAGTGCATTTCAATGATATTGATGTCCGTTTGGGATTCCGATATGAGAATAGCTTCATATGGAGATTCTGGAGTTTGGAGCACGATCGAAAGTGAATTCGGATGTCCGGAGATCATTTTGAAGTCATTTGGCTAAAGAAGGAAATTTGAAAGTTTTTGAGAAGTTTGACTTTTTGATATCGGGGTCGAATTCCAGTTCTGAAAGTTGGAGCGGGTCTGTAATGTCGAATATGACTTGTGTGAAAAATTTGAAGTCAATCGAACGTGATTTGATAGGTTTCGGCATCGGATGTAGAAGTTTAAAATTTCAAAGTTCATAAAGCTTGAATTAGAGTGTGATTCATGATTTCGACATTGTTTGATGTGATTTGAGGCCTCGAGCGAGTTCGTATAATGTTTTGGGATATGTTGGTATAATTGGTTAAGGTCTCGAGGGCCTCGGGTGAATTTCAGAAGGTTAACGGAATAAATTTCGGACAAGAAAAAAAAGGAAAAATTGCAGAAAATTTCTGCTGCACTTTTGGACAGCAATTTATGCATCAAAGAGCTAACTTTGGAAGCGTATATATAAGAATCTATAAGGAATATGAAAATTTTCGAAATATGAAATTTGTATATCTTGAAGTATAGTTTTCAGAACATTAAACCGTTTGTCATTTGGAATTTTGTGAAAAAAATTATGACCGATTGAAGATTGCTTGTGAAGCAGTTTCGCCAGAATTTTCTGATGCATGGAGCCGACTTTAGAAGCTCATATCTCGGGATATAAAAATATTTATATGATGTAAAACCTATCAAATTAAAGATCTTCAAGTCTAGTTTCTAAATACTCAAACCGTTCATTATTTGGATATTTCTACAAGAAGTTATGGGTGTTTTAACAGAAGGTGTTCAACAAGGAAAAATTATAATAAGATGTACAACCTGCACATCTCAAGTGCAAGGTACAACTCGATGAAGCATGGGCAGATTCTTTAAACACGAATTTTGGCCATTTCTTTCATTTTCTTTCATTTGGCTTGGATGATTTTGGAGAGCATTTCAAAGGGGATTTCATCAAGCATCAAAGGTAAGTTGTTTCTACTTATTTCCAAGTTAAATACAAGATTTATTACATAGATTTGATATGAGAAATTGGGGAAAATGTGGTGAAATTGCAAGGAAACCTAGAATTGATAAAAATTAGATTTTACCATGAATTTGAGCATGAAATTAGGAGTAAATTGTATATTTGAGCTAGTAAAGCTATGGGTAGAGTTTATCTTCGAGAAATCTCGGAATCCGGGCACGTGGGCCCGAGGTCATTTTGGTCATTTCACTAAGCGGAGTTGGGAAATTATATAATCTAAATTTTAAGCAAACAATTGAGTATATTTTCATTGGTTTATCATCATTTGGGTAGTTTTGGAGCGTTGTGCATCGATTGGAGTCGTCAGGAAGGCTTGGAGGCCGTTTATAGAATTTCTGAGCGAGGTAAGTCTCCTTTCTAACTTTGTGAGGGGGAAGTTGTCCCCATAGGTGAACTAAATGAATATATGATATTATTTGTGGGGGGGCTACGTACGCACGAGGTGACGGGAGTCCGTGCATAGCTACTATTATGCCATGTCCGGGTAGCCTAGGACCCACTAGCATGCTTTATGTGTGTACCTGTAACCCTGCCTGTAATATTAAACTGTTAATATGACCAACAACGTGATTGAAAGTTTAAAAGACAACTAGAGTTCATATTTTTAACCTTCTAAAAAGAGAATTGTTTCCACTGTGAATATATATATGTGTACCTGGACTGGGTTGTATTATGGAGTGTTACTAAATTGGACAAATGAGTTTCAAAAATAAAGATTTCAAAACCTATATTTCATGTTTCTTTTAATAAAGGCTTTACCATTTTCCTGAGAAAAATGGTTTTCTTGATAAAATACGAATTTATTATGTGGATATGTGTAGCTTTGGGTGCCTGAGTCGCTTGAGTGATTCGCGAGCAGGAAGACCCTGTATTTGTGTATGTATTCTTATGAGCACCTGAGTCACATGTACGATTCGCGAGCATGAAGACCCTGTATTTGTGTATGTATTCTTATGAGCACCTGAGTCGCATGTATAATTCGCGAGCAAGCTAGCCGTATTATACTGAGAGGTGCACTTTTGGGACGGGCCGGTCGATACCTCGGCAGTGCACAAAGAGGATTATTATATTGAGTGCCGCACTTTTGGGACGGGCCGATCGATCCTTCGCAGTGCGTAGAGAGATTGAGAGATGCACTTTTGGGACGGGCCGATCGATCCTTCGGCAGTGCATAGAGAGATTGAGAGCCGTACTTTTGGGACGGGCCGATCGATCCTTCGGAAGTGCGTAGAGAGGTTGAGAGATGCACTTTTGGGATGGGCCGATCGATCCTTCGGTTGTGCATAGAGAGGTTGACTATCTTATGACTCCAGTCGATTGTCTTACCCTTGTGTGCGCATGACTATTTGGTACTATTCTATTGGTATTGGCTTGACATGTATTTGGGAAAAAGGGAAGTGTACATTGTTGTTTATTCTCAGTGATTACCTGGATTTCTGTACTTGATATGTACTTGTTGCTCACTGTCTTACATGTCTATTTTATTTCATCATATTCTGTCATATATTATATTGTAGACCCTAGTAAGTGTCTAATTTGACCTCTCGTCACTACCTCTCTGATGTTAGGCGGGCGACTTACTGAGTACACGTTGTTTTTGTAATCATGTTGCACTTGTTGTGCATTTTATTGCACAGGTACTTTCATAGCAATGTGGAGGATTCAGAGTCTTAGGCGAGCTGAATCTTCCGGAGGCGATCCGCAGCTGACAGAGTCACCTTCATACTGTATCTGTTTCATTTTAAATTTCCTGGTCCAGTCGTATTTCAGAATGGCTTTGTAATATTTGTAAAATTCTTAGAAATTGCTCATGTACTTGTGACACCGGGTTCTGGGGACGTGTTGGGATTTATTTCATTAAACTAGAATTGATTTGTTGTCCTATTTAAGTTTACTAAAATTTACTTATTTGATTATGAAATGCAAGAAAAGGTAACGATTTTGAAAATGTTAAAACTGGAAAATTAGTTCAATTAATAAATGTTTTGGCTTGCCTGACCTTGTGTCCGGCGCGATCACGACCTTAGGGATTGGGTCGTGACAACATGGTATCAGAGTGCTAGGTTCCTGTAGGTCTCACGAGTCATGAGCAAGTCTAGCAGAGTCTTGCGGATCGATACTGAGACGTCTGTACTTATCTTCGAGAGGCTACAGGGCTGTTAGTAGTACTTCCCTTCTTGATTCTTCATCGTGCGAGTTGATTCCTTTGAGGCTTATTCCTATGTTCATTCCTACTCAATCTTACGCGTCGCGAAGCGCTTGCTATGGATTAGGAAGTTGAGGAATGGGAATGGTGCTACGAATGTAATCCGAGATGCTTCCATGTGTAAATGGTCGTGGTTGTTGTTATGGCCCTGCAAATGGGTAGTGTGTTATTTCAGCTCAGTAGCTGTGTTTCTGGGAGCCTTAAGGCCGTTCTCGGGTGGTGATGATGTTTGCAATTGATTGTCGCGCGGTGCTGATATGATGATAGAATGCTTGCCCGTACGTTGGGGGTGATGAATGGTTGAAGGGAGGTCTTCTCAGTGTTTGATTTTGAGATTTCAGTGTTTTAGTTCCGGTAGAGGAAATGCATTTGGATTCTGGATAGTCTGGTTGGAGTTGATAAAGTAGTAAGACTGGGTGTCTTCAAGCGAGGTGGGATATGCACCTGTGACGTGTAGTCATCGTCATTAATCAGATGGAATGTGTAAAGTTCGGTGGTGCTATGGTTTCTTCGGTTGCCTGGGGTCAGAGTATCGAGAAAAAGTGTTGAAGAATGCGGTTGGCAGGGATCGTGTTATCAAAGGAGAAAGGGTCTCAGCAGGGTCTAAAGTGGTGCAAAAAGTGGATTCGGGCTAAGTGGGGGAGTCCCACCATCTGCAGTAGGGTTGTCTTCTCATAGGGTTGTGAATTGTCGGCGTGTTGGAAAGTTATTTCAGGTGAGAGAAAGGAGTAAAATGGTGATTGTGCGTGGGATTTGATGAATATGTGCAAAAGTTTGCCCTGTCGGGCCAGGGTTGGTCTTGGAAGATTCAGAACTTATGCTTAAGGCATGGGCGAGTTGTAAGGTTAGTGACTCAGTCACGTGTTTCATTGAAAAGGGTGTTCCTGTGCTAGGAGAGCCCTGGAGTTGATTGTATTCGGGGCCAGTCAGAGTGGGTGACTCTCAATAGCGGTCCTAGTGAGTTCAAAAGTTAAGAATGCAACGTTAAGGGCACATTGCAGCAGTAATCGGTTCCTTTGATGTGATTAAGTTATGCATGTGGTTGGTGCTGGTGTGTGTGCGGGGCTTGTCGGCCGTCGTAATGGATCTCATGTGGGAGCATTTGAGTGCTACAGCCTGTCAGGTGTAGGCGGACCCCAGAAGGGTTATGGTGGTATAGACTACTACTTAAGGATTTGCATGATTGGGTGATAATGGGAATTCACTCGTGTTTTGAGATGGTACTCTTGAATTGAGTCAAGTAAAAAGTTTCTATATGATAAAGTGTTCACCCTATTGGTGGTTCGGAAGTTATGATGGAATTCTTGCGCTACCTCATATTGGTATGTTAGGTGCGGGAAGCAGTATGTAAGTGGGAGTAAGAATCGAGATTGAGGTCCGATGTTTATAAGGATGTCATAAGCTCGGAAGAACAAGACAAAGTGATTTGAAAGTTCAGAGTAAGCTGGTGTTATCTTCAGTGTCACCTGAGATTGATATTCGGTAAAAGAGGCTTTGTACCTTGGTCATGGGTTCTTGATGTGTTTTGCGACCTTAGTGTGGTCGGTGTTATGGATGGGCAGACTTGTTGCCTTGTGTGGAAGGTCGTGGAAGACCGTGAACAGATTGTATAAAGTGTGACATGTAGTCACTTGATGGATTTCAGATTTGGACTGAGTATAAAGAAGTGCAATATTGCTTAATTGAGAATTTACGCCTGGAGGGCGTTTGGTTAAGTTGATTATGGATTATGGGGTGTTAGTCCCGATGATGATGGTTGTTCTCGTGTATTATCAGAGAAAGTGGGTTAATATGGACCCATGCAAAAGCTAATAGCCTAGTTTGGTGCGAGCGAGGTGGTTCGATGCTTGTGGATGGATTTAAATATGATTATGGGCTCCGTATGAGCTAGGCATGTTCCTTTCAATAGAGCGCTTTTCATGGAAAGATATTAGAACAACGGGTGTTGTTCCTTCTTCGTCTAATTCATGTGTTATTGTGATTGTACCGTGTGAGTTGTGAAACGGCTTGATAATTTCTTATGTGTTGAGGTTCCGCGTAGTGATGAGGTTATGTGAGCAGGATGGCTCCTAAGATTCAGATTATATATCGCACCTTAGTCGTGCTGGAGTTTTGTAGCATATGGCTCTATCAGTCTCCCCAGAATGGTATTATGCACTTAGCATGCTTGTGACCAATATTCAGTGATTTGTAATAGTGAGCAATTCAGCTTCGTGTATATTTCCTTATGTAAATCTTATGATGGGATCGGGTGGCACGCCGCCACGGGTATGTTATTTGGATCGGGTTGCACACTGCAACAGTGTGATGTTGAGCATGGATCCTATAATTATTTTCTTGATTCTTACTTCGTAATTTTCTGAGGAAAGTTCATAAAGTTGCGTGAGTTGAGTAGTCCCTTCCGGAGTCATTTCCTTATGTGTCGTGTTCGAATTGTGTCCTATTCGCGCATTGTGGCATCGTGTGAGGCTAATGGCCGTGTTTGGGGTGATTAGTTGTCTGAGCAGTTCATACTGGGTGAGACGAAATTTATAAATCTGGGATCGGTGTGATAAGACTATGCAAGTATATTACAGGACAATCACCATCATTGGTTGTAATGAGATGATGATCTTAGTCAGGAGAAAGGATTTCAATGTTTAGTTAACTCTGCAGTTGGTCAGGAATTTCTACACATTACCTCCGTTGTAGTGGTATCGTCAGCATTATAGCAGGATGTATGTGTGTATCTTATAAGGTGCTTTGAGAGCATCAAATTCGTAGAATTCTGGCTATTAAGGTTCAGGGAGCGTCATTGTGGTCAGATGATGGATTATGCGGTGTATGGTGCTGATTCAGCAAAGATACGCAGTTGTGTTCTGGTGCCTCGTGTGGTAGTTGATGTGGTGTTCACATATGTTACGACTTCACTCCAGTCACTAGCCCTGCCTTCTTAGAAGCAGGCATGGTAGAGAATTTCAAGTGTTGGAACTGGGTCTGGGTTTATTATATGGATAAAAGGGAATATCTTCAGATTTTATCAAGCTAATGTGCTCAACTGGGTTGTGGTAGCACGGGAAGGTGCACGAGGTGTTAAACAGTGATTTCAAATAATTCTGGGGCAGTTCTTGGCACATTCGAAGACGAATGTCTGTTTAAGTGGGGGAGAATGTAACGACCCAATCGGTCGTTTTGATATCCAGCGCGTTGTTCAGCAGTTGGGAGTCATGAACAGCTTCATTTCGGGTATTGTGACTTGTGTGTATGGTTAGAGTTGAAATTCAGAAGGTTCGGAGTTAAATTGAAAAGAAAATTCTCATTTCAAAAGCCTTAAGTTGAAGAAATTGAGTAAGATTGGAATTTTGAGCAAACAACCTCGGAATCAGGATCCGAAGGTTCGTATGATGATTTCGGACTTGGGCGTATGTCCGGATCGGGATTTGGATAACCCGAGAGCGTTTCGATGTATATTGGTGAAGTCAGCATTTTTGAAGAAATTTCCTAAGTTTGGCTTGAAGTGCATTTCAATGATATTGATGTCCGTTTGGGATTCCGAGTATGGGAATAGCTTCATATGGTGATTATGGAGTTGGGAGCACGATAAGAAGTGAATTCGGATGTCAGGAGGTCATTTTGAAGTCATTTGGCTAAAGATAAAAATTTGAAAGTTTTTGAGAAGTTTGACCGAGAGTTTGACTTTTTGATATCGGAGTCGGATTCCAATTCTGAAAGTTGGAGCAGGTCTGTAATGTCGAATATGACTTGTGTGCAAAATTTGGGATCAATCGGACATGATTTGATAGGTTTCGATATCGGATGTAAAAGTTTGAAATTTCAAAGTTCATAAAGCTTGAATTAGAGTGCGATTCATGATTTCGACGTTGTTTGATGTGATTTGAGGCCTCGAGCGAGTTCGTATCATATTTTCGGATATGTTGGTATAATTGGTTAAGGTCCCGAGGGCCTCGGGTGGATTTCAGAAGGTTAACGGAATGAATTTCGGACAAGAAAAAAAAGGAAAAATTGCAGAAAATTTCTGCTGCACTTTTGGACAGCAATTTATGCATCGAAAAGCTAACATTGGAAGCGTATATATAAGAATCTATAAGGAATCTGAAAATTTTCAAAACATGAAAGTTTTATATCTTGAAGTCTAGTTTTCAGAACATTAAATCATTTGTCATTTGGAGTTTTGTGCAAAACGTTATGACCGATTGAAGATGGCTGGTGGAGCAGTTTCGCCAGAATTTTCTGATGCATGGAGCCGACTTTAGAAGCTCATATCTCGGGATATAAAAAGAGTTATATGGTGTACAACCTATCAAATTAAAGATCTTCAATTCTAGTTTTTAAATATTCAAATCGTTTGTTATTTAGATATTTATACAAGAAGTTATCGGTGTTTTAACAAAAAGTGTTCAACAAGAGAAAATTGTAATAAGATGTACAACTTGCACAGGGCAAGTGCAAGGTAGAACTTGATGAAGCATGGGCAGATTCTTTAAACACGAATTTTGGCTATTTCTTTCATTTTCTTTAATTTGGCTTGGATGATTTTGGAGAGCATTTCATCAAGCATCAAAGCTAAGTTGTTTCTACTTATTTCCAAGTTAAATACAGGATTTATTACATAGATTTGATTTGAGAAATTGGGGAAAATGTGGGAAAATTGCAAGGAAACCTAGAATTGATGAAAATTGTATTTTACCACGAATTTGAGCATGAAATTAGGAGTAAATTATATATTTGAGCTAGTAAAGCTATGGGTAGAGTTTATCTTCGAGAAATCTCGGAATCCGGGCATGTGGGCCCGAGGGCATTTTGGTCATTTCACTAAGCGGAGTTGGAAAATTATATAATCTAAATTTTTAGCAAACAATTGAGTATATTTTCATTGGTTTATCATTATTTGGGTAGTTTTGGAGCGTTTTGCATCGATTGGAGTCGTCAGGAAGGCTTGGAGGCCGTTTATAGAGTTTCTGAGCGAGGTAAGTCTCCTTTCTAACTTTGTGAGGGGAAGTTGTCCCCATAGGTGAACTAAATGAATATATGATATTATTTGTGGGGGGATACGTACGCACAAGGTGACGGGAGTCCGTGCGTAGCTACTATTATGCCATGTCCGGGTAGTCTAGGACCCACTAGCATGATTTATGTGTGTACATGTAACCCTGCCTGTAATATTAAACTGCTAATATTATCGAAAACGTGATTGAAAGTTTAAAAGACAACTAGAGTTCATATTGTTAACCTTCTAAAAAGAGAATTGTTTCCACTGTGAATATATATATGTGTACCTGGACTGGGTTGTATTATGGAGTGTTACTAAATTGGACAAATGAGTTTCAAAAACAAAGATTTTAAAACCTATATTTCATGTTTCTTTTAACAAAGACTTTACCATTTTCCTGAGAAAAATGATTTTCTTGATAAAATACGAATTTATTATGTGGATATGTGTAACTTTGGGTGCCTGAGTCGCTTGAGTGATTCACGAGCAGGAAGACCCTGTATTTGTGTATATATTCTTATAGCACCTGAGTCGAATGTATGATTCGCGAGCAGGCTAGCCGTATTATACTGAGAGGTGCAATTTTGGGACGGGTCGGTCGATCCCTCGTCAGTGCACAGAGAGGATTATTATATTGAGAGCTGCACTTTTGGGACGGGTCGATTGATCCTTCAGCAGTGCATAGAGAGATTGAGAGTCACACTTTTTGGACGGGCTGATCGATCCTTCGACAGCGCGTAGAGAGGTTGAGAGATGCACTTTTGGGACGGGCCGATTGATCCTTCGGCAGTGCATAGAGAGGTTGACTATCTTATGACTCCGGCCGGTTGTCTTACCCTTGTGTGCGCATGACTATTTGGTACTATTCTATTGGTATTGGCTTGACATGTATTTGGGAAAAAGGGAAGTGTACATTATTGTTTATTCTCAGTGATTACCTGGATTTTTGTACTTGATATGTACTCGTTGCTCACTGTCTTACATGTCTATTGTATTTCATTATATTCTGTCATATATTATATTGTCGGACCCTAATAAGTGTCTAATTTGACCTCTCATCACTACCTCTCTTATGTTAGGCGGGCGACTTACTGAGTACACATTATTTTTGTACTCATGTTGCACTTGCTGTGCATTTTATTCCATAGGTACTTTCATAGCAATGTGGAGGATTCGGTGTCTTAGGCGAGCTGCATCTTCTGGAGGCGATCCGCAGCTGACAGAGTCGCCTTCATACTGTATCTGTTTCATTTTAAATTTCCTGGTCCAGTCGTATTTCGGACTGGCTTTGTAATATTTGTAAAATTCTTAGAAATTGCTCATGTACTTGTGACACCGGGTTCTCGGGATGTGTTGGGATTTATTTCATTAAACTGAATTGATGTGTTGTCCTATTTAAGTTTACTAAAATTTATTTATTTGATTATCAAATGCAAGAAAAGGTAACGATTTTGAAAATGTTAAAACTGGAAAATTATTTCAATTAATTAATGTTTTGGCTTTCCTGACCTTGTGTCCGGCGCGGTCACGACCTTAGGGATTTTGGGTCGTGACAATACCAACAACAAAAATAAAATGGAAAACAATACAATAAAAAATAATAAGCCTTCTCAAATAAATCTCCACGTGGCAGGCAACTCATCCGAAGATGACATGCAAGACTCATGCATGCCGGACAAATCTAATAATCATCATTGTAGCATGCAAATATATACAAACAATATTATTAGAAAACTAATAGACATCCCTAATTCCCCTAAACAAAATAAAAATATATTAAAGAATCCTAACAAATCCACTCCTACAAGCAACATCTCTAAGATCTCACAATCTGATCACCAAGAGCATGCATGCCATTTGGCCCTATCCTCACCAATGAACATACAAATGGAAATGCACTCCTCACGTGGCAAAGATACAATATCTCTTCAAATTCCCCTTATAAATCTAACACCCAACCAATTAAATGACATGCAGGGAAAATCTCCAATCATTAAACCTATAACCAATACTCCTTCTCCCTTCTCTAGCCCTCCCTCCACGCCTGTAGGAAACCCCTTAAATAACAACGTTCAGAATGACAAGGACATCATCTGCCCTAAGGAGGAGACACAAACTAATCTCCATTCTCAGGCAGCTCACCAATCAAACCATGGAAAACATACACAATGCATAACCCCAACCACAAGTAATCTTTGTCCAACCTCCACAAGCCCACGACTATCACCCTCTGTCCTGGATGGAGATGGGTCTAATAGGTCAAGCGATATCCTTCAACATTCAAGTGAATGGGCAGGAGACAGTAATAATACTTCACAACACGCAATTCCTAGCTCAACTAGTATCGGAGGGGATGGGTCTATCCATGAGCAACTACTTAAACCAAATGTGGCTCAACAATATACTTCAACCTTTATCCCCATCAATGAACCCAAACCTAGTGCAATCAATGGTTCAACAATGGAACATGCCTCCACACTTCAATACCTTCCAACCACAAAATGTACTTCCGAACCTTCCTTTCTTTCCATCAGAGATGCTGGCCCAACTGAATCCCATATTCATGCCATGGGAAGCCAACAACCATCACCAAGACCAAGCAGTGAACCAAGAAATCCTCCATGCAGCCCAGCCATACCCTTATGCAATACCAGAACAAGACAACATAAAGGCAGAAATGGAGGAGGAGCCAATAAACCTAGTCTCAGAACAAGTCCTCGAATTCTCAAACCTAGACGGGGTAAAAGTATTCCTATTCCGGGAGATGCAGGAGAAGAGGCATGTGATCAACTGTCCACTAGGTCTATACAGATTCTCAATGGATATAAGGCCTCCCCAGGATCCAACTATGGGGAACAGGGCCATGATATTGGTTCCTTCACTGAGGAGAAATCCAATATTCCCAGGAGGTGTGAAGGAAAATGGGCAGACAGTGAATCACCTAACATACCGCCCAATGAATTTCCCAACTAATATTATAATCTGGAATATACGGGGGGGGGGGGGNAATGATAACTTTTGTAGAAATTTCAGGGTCACCATCCTTGTATGGTAGCTTTGTTAGAGACAAGGTTGATCAACCATGAAAATTGGCTGGAAGATTTTGGATTTAGTGAACTTATCGACTAGAAATAATAAAATCTAGAACATATTGCTAATAATTATAATGGTCCATGGCTGGCCGGAGGAGATTTTAATGACATTCTAGGTTCCCATGAAAAAATAGGGGGTAGACCTATCAATATAAATAGAGTTCACTTCCTCCATAACAAATTAGGAAATTGTAAACTTATGGACTTAGGGTATAAGAGATGTAAATTCACTTGGTCAAATCATAGAAGAAAAAATGAAGGCTTGGTAATGGAAAGATTGGACAAGGCTTTAGAAAACTAGGATTGGTGTGATACTTTCCCTAATTTCTCGATCTTTCATCTACCTAAAACACACTCTGATCATACCCCACTCCTAGTTAATTTAATTCCTAAGACTAGAAATAACCATAATCAACCATTTAGACTTGAAACCTTTTGGTGCAAACATCCTGATTTTTATAATCTAGTAAAGAAAAATTAGACATGTACTGACTACATTAATTCGTGTGACTCCTTTAGGAACAGTGTTAAGGAATGGAAATTCAAAAACTTTGGTGACATTAGAAAAAAAGGAGACTTCTAGCTAGACTAAATGGTATTCAAAATTCGAAGCATTATACAACCAGCCTATTCCTCCAAAATCTCGAAAAATCTCTTATTCAGAACTACAATGATATCTTGAGAATAGAAGAAGATTATTGGAAACTAAGATCTAAGATCGTGTGGTTGAATGAGGGAGATGCGAATACGAAATTTTTCCATGTCTTAGCCTCAATTAGGAGGAGAAAAAATAGGATAATATTCTTCAAAGATGATGAAGGTCACTGGATAAATGACCATTCTATTCTCACTAACCATATTACAAATTACTTCTCATCAATTTTTACTACTTCTCATAATTGTTCTTACCCATCAAATGTGAATATCTCAAATCCTAGTAGTTGGTCTTTCAACTGAGCACCTTAGATGCCCCATTAGAGGATAGTGAGATAAAAAAAGCCATATTTTCTTTTAAACCTTTTAAGGCCCCGGGTCTGGATGGTCTACACCCTTTTTTTACCAAAAGTATTGGAACATAATAGGACAATCTGTCCTTAATATGTGTCACAACATTTTCAAAAATGAATTTATTCCTAAGGACATTAATAAAACTTACATCTGTCTAATCCCAAAAATTCCAAATGCAAATAATATTAAAAATTTCCAGCCAATTGGGCTTTGTAATACAGTTTACAAAACTATTACAAAAATATTGGCTAATCATTTGAAACCTTTTTCACCCAATCTAATTAGCCCTTTCCAATCTAGCTTCATGAAAGACAGAAGGGCAATGGATAATGCCATTATCATTCAGGAAATGGTCTCAAATCTAAATAAATTAAAAGGCAAGCAAGGCCACATGCTGATAAAAATTGACTTGGAAAAAGCTTTTGACCGGATAGAGTGGTCTTTTATTTATACTGCTCTTAAATTCTTTAAATTCCCTCCTAAATTTACAAACATTCTAATGAGCTGTATTTCTACCAGTTCTATCTCTATCTTAGTTAATGGCCATGCTACTTATTTCGAACTAAGTAGGTGGATTCGACAAGGCGATCCTTTATCACCTTATATTTTTATCCTTTGTCTAGAACTTCTGTCAAGGAACATACAATATCAATTAGATATCTACAGATGGGACCCAATTACTATTGGTAGGAATAGTCCCCTTTTTACCCATTTATTTTTTGCCGACGACCTTATCCTCATGGCCAAGGCAAATGTAAAATCCTGTGATACCATAAAATCAACCCTTGACCTTTTCTGTTCCTTATCAGGACAAAAGATAAATTATGCTAAATCTAAGCTACTCCTATCTGGAAATTTTTCTACCAACTTATCAAATACAATCACTCACAAGCTCGGTATAAAAAAAGTGATTCCTTTGGAACCTACTTAGGTTTTCCAATTCACTCCAATTATTCAAAGCCCAAAGATTATCTTTTCATAATTGATAAAATGAGAAGTAAGCTAGCCTCTTGGAAGACTAGATTTCTTAACATAGCGGGCCGTACAACTCTAGCTCAATCATGTCTCAACTCAATCCCTAACTACCAAATACAATATCTCTTACTGCCTAGGAAGATTACAACTACCATTGACAAAATTCAATGGAATTTCATTTGGGGATCGAATGAAAGCAAAAGGAAAATGCATCTGGTTAAGTGGAAAGAAGTATGTTAACCTAATACATTAGGAGGTCTAGGCATTCATGGTGCTTACAATAAAAATATAGTCAACCTAGCAAGCCTTTTTTGGGGACTTATTAACCACCCAACCTCCCCTTTGGCCAATCTAATTATTTCATAATATAGCAAAAAATACTCCCTCACAAATAATTCCATGGTATGGAAAGCCATTCTTAGAGGCTGGCAAACTTGCAAAATGGGTCTCTCTTGGGAGCCTCACTTAAAGTCTAACATCAACATCTGGAATTCCAAGTGGATTCCAAACTCTCAAACTCTTAGAGATTCCTTAATAGGCCCTATAACAATTGGATACATTCAATATTTCCCTTAAAGACATATAATCCAATAAGCTGTGGGATCTTACAAAACTTACCATTCCTATCCCGGAATACATACAAAGAAAAATCCATAAAGTTCACATTCGTCATAAGGGGATCACTAAGGACAATGCCATATGGACTCTTACCCTATAGGTCAATTCACCAGCAAAAATTGCTATAGGTTATTAGAGCCTAAAACAAAATCCAACAAAGAATTTGAGTGGATATGGTCACTCTCGTGCCCAAACAAGATTAAATTCTTTTATGGCTTTGCATGCATAACAGACTCCATGCAGGAGCTACCTGGATCGGGCAGGCATTAATATAGACCCTTTGTGCCCTATGTGTAACCAAAAAATTGAAGAAACCCCAATGCACATCTTCCTTGGTTGTACCATTACCAGCTACCTGTGGGATAGCTTAGTATTAAACCTTTCGTCTTTCCCCCTCAGGGTCACTGGATCCATGTCTCAAAGAACAAAAAATCAATGCTAATCCAAATCACCTAAGTTGGGACGACCTATTCCCCTTCTTTCTATGGGAAATCTGGATAAATATGAATAAAAATAACATTAATAATCAAAAAGAGCTTGTGCTAATAAATAATATCATTCAAAAAATAATTGAATACAAGTTGTTAACAGAGAAAAACCCATTACCGACCAATACACAAACAAGCTGCACCAAATGGCACCCCCCTCCTAAGGGTTGGTACAAGCTAAACGTTGATGCAAGTCATGGAGACTCCAAAACTGTGCTGGAGGGTTTTTTTGTAATGCAGGTTGCAATTGGATCATGGGCTGTACAAAAACCTCAAGAGCAAAAGGATCCTTGGAAGCAGAACTCAAGGCGATAAAGGAAGGAATTAAAGCAGCCCAGGAATGGAACTTATTCCCACTACAAATAGAAACGGGCTGCGTGGAAGCGATCCAATACATCCAGGGCGACAAACTAACCTATAACAAAATTGCTCAATTTTGCAGGTCACAAATGCACCTAGGGAAGGAGATAATCCTACAGCACACGTTCAGGGAATACAACAAGGTGGCTCACATGATGGCTAAGAAGAGCAGCACAACAGGAAAAGGAAAAAAGTGTTTTGTGGAAGTCCCATATATAGTTCGGAATTATGTTAATTATGATCAAAACAATGATGCCTATTTTCTTAAGTTATTAAGTAGTGATGCTTGCTATACCTTAGCAAGAGTGGAAAATCAGTGTGTGATGTATGGCACACTGGGTAACAATGCTGTAATGAACTTTGTTTAGTTTTTAATTAATGTATTTACTTTTTGCTAAAAAAAAAGAAGTCTTTCTTTCAAAACTTTTGAAAAAAAAAGAGTTAGGTTATTTACTTTATTTCCAATCTTCTCGAATTACGCAAGATCTGATTCATGTTAACATATGATACGCAGGCAACCCACATCAGGTTCGATCGAATGAAAAAAAGTGAAAAAAGGATAATAAGGACCGATTGAGTCCATTCTAACGTGTCTTTTGTTTTGGATTGTGAAGAAATCTTTTGAGGTGGTCTATTTGTGGTAAGCTGCAACACAATTCACAAGGTCCAAGAGAAAATGCCAATGAAAACTGACATCGAAGCTGTTACGAGCGGTCATGAGACTCAGGGTCAGAGGGTTCAACAAGAGTCTACCATGGTTGAGGAAAATAGAGTACTGAAACACAAAATGACTGAAATGTGTCAAGCATAGGCCAATGTCCAAGGATCACCCTTTTCTTCTGATGGTTTCCCAGAGTTCACATCCATCACGAATACGACCATTCCGGTCTCATTGTTTGATCAATCCTGTCCACCTGGTTTCAGTCTTTATCCCAACTGTACGACTACAGCTGAAACTTGTGTTACACGCTCCCAAAGTTTTCCATTGACAACCAATCATACAACCACGGTTGTTATGCCCGTCTTCACTATCCCACAGCCAACAGTGGTACAGAAGAAAAGTAGTGAATCATAATTTTCCACCCAGCAAGAGTAGTACCATTCTCCTGAGTACCATTCGTACCTATTTGATCTTCCGGCAAACATTGAGAAGCCTGCCGGAAAGATGGCACAGGAAGAAATGGCCAAAAGAGTGAATAACTTAGAACGACAGTTGAAAAACATGCAAGGGTTGGCAGGTCAGAAGAGTATTGCCTTCAAGGATCTATGTATGTTCCCCGATGTTCGTTTGCCACTTGGTTTCAAGACTCCCAAATTTGAAAAGTATGATGGACATGGAAACCCTATAGCCCACTTGAAAAGGTATTGCAATCAGCTAAGAGGTGCAGGAAGAAATGAAGAATTTCTAATGGCTTATTTTGGGGAAAGCCTTGTGGGGGTAGCCTCTGAATGGTTTATTGATCAAGATACCTCTCACTGGTATGTCTGGGATGACATGGCCCGGGACTTTGTCAAACAATTCCAATACAATATTGACATCGCCTTACACCGCAATTTCCTTTCAAACCTGAAGAAGAAACCAACTGAAAGTTTAAGGGAATATGCCATTAAATGGAGAGAGCAAACGGCTAGAGTTAAGCCACCCATGGATGACCACGAGCTAATCACTGTCTTCCTTCATGCTCAAGAGCCAGATTATTTACAAAGCATGATGTCCGCAGTTGGTAAATCCTTCTCGGAAGCAATCAAAATGGGAGAAATGGTTGAGAATGGTCTTAAGACAGGCAAAATTATAAGCCAAGCAGTTCTCAAAGCCGCAACTCAGGCTGTCCAAATTGAATCTAGTTATTTGAGTGACATGAATGAGAAGGATGAAAAAATCATGATGACATCAGGGTCGAGAAGAGGTCCTAGGAAAATATTTCAAAGGTATGACCAGCCTTGTCTGTTTTTTGATGATTCCCCTGAGCACTACTATCCACCTCAGAACCCACAATACTCTTTTGCTCCACCTCAGTATGTTGCCCAATCACCAAGACACTCCATAGAGCGAGCACCTGCATCGCAAAATCTCCACCAGCCTCCACAAAATTTTCAAGTGCCCTATAACCCACATCCAATCCAGGGGTATAGAGGGGAATAAAGGTTGAAATATAATTCTACACCAATAGTAGAGTCTTATGCAATCTTGTTTGAGAAATTAAAGCATTATGACATGATTGCACCTATTCCTCCAAATCATGTGGACCCACGTGCAAGAAGCTTTGACCCTTCCAAAAGGTGTGAATAACATTCTAATGCCCAAGGTCACGATGTTGAAAGCTGTCGGGATTTGAAAAGAGAAATAGAAAGGATGATCCAGGAAAATCTGATTGTGATCCAAGACACTGACACCCAGAATATCATGCAAAATCATTTACCTGCACATGATGATGCACACTTTGTGGGGATGATGCATGGTGACAGGGAGTATGAGAATCCTCTTAGAAACTTGCTGACTGAAGTTAATGATTTTGAAATTGGAGAAAGCTCTGTTGATTGTGATGAGCAAATTTGTGGCTAAATGTCAAGCTTAGCAATTGAAAAGTCATTCCCTCCTTACTAGAAAGGAATAATGGTAGCTTGTTTTGATATTTTTTCTATTATCTGGGTTATTTCAGGGTTGTGATCCAGATTTTATTTGTTTTATTGAGTCAAACTCTTATATCCCTCTTTTCTGTTTGTGTGAGTCTTGTCTGTCTATTTTATTGCTATTTTCATTATCTAGGTTATTCTAGGGTTGTAACTCGGATTTTAGGTTGTTTGTCTTGTTGTTAAGCCCTTTCGTCCTTTACTCAATGAAATACAATTTATCCTTTTGTGTCATTCCATGATTATTTCCTTTCTCGCTAGTTTTAGTGATATGATATGCATGCGAAAATTTTGGCCAGATCTTAAAAAATAGATTTAGTCTTGAATGAGATAAGTGAGAAAGAGACACTTTTGAGGATGAATAAAGATTTGAGATACTTTGGAACTAAGGTCGAGTAAATTGCACCTTCAAATCATTGTGAAGATCTGGCTTGAGGATGTTTAATCAATTGAAGCTTGGCCGAAAGTTTGGCATTAATGGATGAAAAGTGTCTTTCGACCACGACACACCAAGAAAATAGACATGTTCATCAATGTTCTGATCACAAAAAGATAATGTGTTTTGGCATTCTCGAGGCCGGGAGACCATTTTTCTGCTACCCAAAAACTCTATACCCTTTGTTACCCCTTTTGAGCCTGTGTTATTTTATTCGACCACCCTCTTTTGGAATCAAGTTTAGAGTCAAGAGTCAAAAAAAAATTAAAAAAAGAGAAGAAAGGTCCATGTCCCTAGAGTACAAACTGGGGCATTTCTTAGAAAGTTCAGACAAAAGGAAAAAGAAGAAAAGAACAGTCAAAGGTCCGTGCCCCCAGAAAATAAAAGGTGGGGAAACTTGTTTTGAAAACAAAAAAAAATGAATGAAAGAAAGAAAAATGTGAAAAATAAAAAAAAAGAAAAAAAGAAAAACATGAGAAAAAGAAAGATGAAAAAAAAATAGTTAGGTCAGATGTTTGAACTATGTTAGACCTGATTCCTAAAAAAATGAGGATACGTAGGCAGCCTTACACGGTTTAGTCCAACCACATAAGAATTCAAAAAAATCCAGAAAAATCCTAGTAGCTAAAACTGGGGCAGAAATTTTATTTCACTTTTGAATGAGTCGATTCCAAGAGTTGTAAGTGTACAACCCATCATATTGAGTCTACTTTGATCCTTCATGCTGACCCTCTTTTCCAACCCTATCCAAAAACCTTCCAAATAAAGACCTTCCGATATGCCTTCAAAAATGCCAAGAGAAGCATGAAATGAGCAATGATGGTCACATTCAAGTTGCTCACACAAGAAAGCAAAAGAAAAGAAAAATAAAGAAGAAAATGAGAGAGTATTACTAGTGAAAACCCTCACGGGCACGGTAAGACGATGGTAAGTAGAGATGAATAAATGAGAGAGACTTGTTGGTGAAAACCCCTCGGGGCACCACTAGTCGATAGTGAGTCGTGAAGATGATGCAAAGGATTGGTACGAACAAGCACGACTTCAAAGGTCATAAGAATGGTAAAAATAAAGATTAGATCAGTTTGATAGATCAGGCCGTTAAGTCCAAAATGCATGTCATGATCACTAAGGCTAGTTACCACAAAAAAAAAAACTCTCGTCCTTCTGTCCTTCCGATAGGGGCATTTCTTGTTAATACTTGCTTCTTTGCATCATTGTGTCCTTCACTCTTCGTCATTCCTTGTCAAAACAAGCAAGAAAAGCTTTCAAAATCTGCTATTAGCTTTTCAGTTGCACAAAAGTGAATTTGGCCAGCAATTCAATATGCATTGAGGATTCATGCAGAGGCTTCCCCCCAAGACCCTTGTCAGCCTACTTGGTGCAAATAAAGATAACTGGTGATTCCCTTTGACAATCAAATTGATCCAAAAGGCAAGAAGCCATTCAAGATATCAGAAAAGGTCGCCCAAGCAAAGATCTCCTGTTGGGATAAGTCTGACTGAGCCACAAATACAAATGGTACTGGGTGTGAAACAATCAGGGTTGATGCAGAGAAAAAAAGTCTCTTGAAACTGACTCAGGCTGATTGAGCAAAAGCCAAGATGCCAAGGACTCAAGGCCACAAACCGACCACCACTTTTTAAAACTGACAAAATTTTCTTTGTTTGAAACAGGAACAAAGCAGTGCAACGAAAGTGGTTCAAAAAATAAGAAGAGAAGAACCGAAAAAGGGAAGTTTCTCAAATCTTTACCTTTATTTGTCTTGCTAGTGTACATAAAATGTCGTCATTACTCTTCGCATTTTTCCTCCTAGGATAAAAAGTCCTAGTCTGGTGGATTTTTCTCCCAACAAAAATCTTAGTCTGATGAATCTTTCTCCTAAGATAGAAGACCTAGTCTGATGAATTTTCTCCTCGAATAGAAATCTTAGTCTGATGAATCTTTCTCCTAAGATAGAAGACCTAGTCTGATGAATTTTCTCCTCGAATAGAAATCTTAGTCTGATGAATCTTTCTCCTAAGATACCCAAAAAAAACTTAGTCTGATGAACTTTATCCTAGGATAAAAATCTTAGTCTGATGAATCTTTCTCCTAAGATAGAAAACCTAGTCTGATGAACTTTCTCCTAGGATAGAAATCTTAGTCTGATGAATCTTTCTCCTAAGATACCAAAAAAATCGACCTAGTTTGATGAATTTTCTCCTAGGATCAAAATCTTAGTCTGATGAATATTTCTCCTAAGATAGAAAACCTAGTCTGATGAACTTTCTCCTAGGATAGAAATCTTAGTCTGATGAATCTTTCTCCTAAGATAGAAGACCTAGTCTGATGAACTTTCTCCTAGGATAGAAATCTTAGTCTGATGAATCATTCTCGTAAAATAACAAAAGAAAAGGGACCTAGTCTGATGAACCTTCTCCTAGGAACAAAATCTTAGTCTGATGAATCTTTCTCCTAAGATAGAAGACCTAGTCTGATGAACTTTCTCCTAAGATAGAAGACCTAGTCTAATGAACTTTCTCCTAGGATCAAAATCTTAGTCTGATGAATCTTTCTCCTAAGATAACAAAAAAAATGACCTTGTTTGATGAATTTTCTCTTAGGATCAAACTCTTAGTCTGATGAATCTTTCTCCTAAGATACCAACAAAAAAAAAGACCTAGTCTGATGAACTTTCTCCTAGGATCATAAATCTTAGTCTGATGAATTTTTCTCTTAAGATACCAAAAAAAAAATGACCTAGTCTGATGAATTTTCTCCTAAGATCAAATTCTTAGTCTGATGAATCTTTCTCCTAAAATAAGAAAACCTAGTCTGATGAATTTTCTCCTAGGATAATTTTAAAAAAAGAATAAGTCTTGTTTAAAAAAAGAAAGAAAAATAATTAGTTTATTTATGTTCTCAGAGAATAAGCACTAGGCAATCTGTTTAAAAGAATGAATTTCTCAACAAAAAATGAAAAAACAAAAAGCCTTCTTGGTTCGTTTTAGCATAGGGTATACAATTCAGTAGTCTCATTTTCCAACATAGGGTCTCCAGTCCCTAGTTGATTTTATTTTTGGACATAGGGTCTCCACTCTCTAGTCATTTTTCCAACGTAGGGTCTCCACTTCCTAGTTGATGAGCATAGCCTGATGCCGACATAACTCGATGGCAACATAGGTCTCCATTCCCTAAGTGATGCCGGCATAACCCAATAAATTTCATTTCTAGACACCGGCATAACCTGGTGATCTTTCCTTTTCTTGACAACAACATAACCTGTTGATCATCTCCAGACACTGGCATAACCTAGTGATCTCTTTTCCCCAGGAAACAACATAACCTGTTTACCATTCCAAACACCAGCATAACCTGGTGATCTCTTTTCTTGACAACGGCATAACCCGTTAATCCTCCCCCAGACACCGACATAGCCCGGCGTTCTTTCTTGACGACAACATAACCTGTCGATCTTTTCCAACATAGGGTCTCCAATCCCTAGTTAATTTTATTTTTAGACATAGGGTCTCCACTCCCTAGTCTTCATTCCAACATAGGGTCTCCAATCCCTAGTTAATTTTATTTTTAGACATAGGGTCTCCACTCCCTAGTTTTCTTTCCAACATAGGGTCTCCACTCCTAGTTGATTTTACTTTTTAGGCATAAGGTATCCACTCCTTAGTCTACAATAACTCCGGGTACACCATTCCCGGCTTTTCATTGATTTCAATAATGAAGTAGCATAGATTTCGTTACAATAACTCACGAATTTTCCTCGTGAGAACTGGGGCATAAAATTTCGTTTGTTTGTTTTTATTTTGCGTAGGTTACAATGAATTCGAGACGACCAAAAGAAGACGTCTTAATTCAGAATAAGAGAAAAGAATAAAAGAAAAAGAGAAGACCAAACCCAAGGTGCAGAAGCGGAAATGATGTAGACCGCTCAAGACAGATTGAAGTCACAAGCTATGCATGCCCCTTATTGATCCGAAAAACTGAAGAAGATTGAACCAACACCTATAACTAACAAACATCAAGATTCAGATCGGAGTCTGTATAAATAAGCAACCAAGACTCAAGATCAAGCTTCAGAAGACTCATAGATACGGATCTTGTAACTTCTAGGTGATAGGCTAGTTTAGTCTTTTTCATTTTGATTTTGGTGTAATAAGGAGCTCAGCAAGCAGTAAGCAGCAGCAACAGCAACAGCAGTGAAATCATAGCTTCCCGGTAGTCCCAGCTACCAAAACTTCCAGAACTACACCGACCTTATTCCAAGGATATATAGGCAACCTTTGAAGCAAGGTTCGATCAAACTTTTTCAAAATGCTTCCAAATAGAGTACCAAACGGGCAAAAGTTGCTCGTAGTTGCTCACTTTATCTTTTCCCGGAAACTCTTCATGTTCTCGAGCAAAGAGGGGCAGCTGTGAACCCCCAATTTTTGCCCCGCGTGGAAATTACTCCTAAAATTAATCAAAAAAATAAATTTTAATGAATTTTAGGAACTTTTCTTTATTTAGTTGCATGTTTAATATTTTAAAATTATAGAAAAATCATAAAAAATTGTCACATTTTTCAATGCATGTCATCTTAGGTTTAATTTTAATTTTTAGGAATTAATTACTCTTTAATTGTTAGATTAATATATAAAAATCACAAAAATACACATAATCTTAATTTTCTTATTACATCTTTAGGTTCAATTAATTAGTTTAAATTTGGAATCCACAAATTAATTAGCTTAAGTAATTATTTCAAACAAGGGGTTTAATCTTGCAAACTAATTTCTAAGTGTTATGTTAATTAGAATGACTAACATTGCAAAAGAAAGAAAAGAAAAAGGGAACCTGAAATCGGACTGGGCCAATTTTCATGGCACAATTTCCTCCTAATCCAGCCCAATACCCTTCCCCTCACCTATTAAAATAAAAATAAGACCTAATTTTTATCAGACCCCCCTGATCCCAGCGCCGTCCGATCCCCACTCCCCTTCCATCATATTCTTCCCTTCCCCCTCTCTAACATAACAGAACTCATTCACACACCAGAGAACACCAAACAGCCGACCTCTCACCAACCACCGTCCCCTGCCTTCTCCCTCAACCTCCTTCTCCGATCAGGCCTCACCACCAGCCAGCCATGGCCAACTCCCTCCTCTCAAAACCAAACAGTCGTAACTCCAGCAACGAAAAACAAACACCCACCTGAAGCAGCACACACGCAGTCCCTGACACCACCGGTCGCCGTCGTTGGAAGACACACGAAGAGACAAATTTGCCGCCTATGACCCTGAATTCTCTCACCCTTAACCCTTGAATCTCCTCCCCTTTCTTCTCCACCTCTCCAGACTCAAGCAACGTAACACACACATAAGCTCATAGCCAACGATAGCTAGAAATTTTTGGTTTCGAGCTTTCACATCTGAAAAAGAACTATAAAAGAAAAAAAAATAGAAAATTTCGAATGAAGAGAGAAATATCAGAAAAGTGAGGATTTAAAAAGGGCTGTTTAATTTCTGCTACATGGTTTAGACGTTTCTGGGATTCTAAAGTTGTTTGAAGTCAGAATTTGCTGATTTTCATTCGCAGACCTTTGCTGAGCTCCGATTTCTGATTTTCGCTGTTATTTGGCAATTTACTCTTCTGGATTAGCTCTTGTGCTTAGGTATGTACTGAAACTCGATTCTATTCCGGATATGTTCTAGCTAATATGAAGGCGAATTCTTTGATTTTCGTCTGTTGTTTATTGTTTTAATTTGTTGATTGTGATTCAATGTTAGCATGAAGTAAAGTGCCATTTGTTCTAATATGAATCCATGTTTGCTATCTGAGTCCATTTGTTGTTTAATGTGCGGTTGCTATGGCTTATTGACTCTAATTTTCTTTAGCCTAAAACAGAACAATTATTTGAACTTAACAAATACATAATTGCAGATTAGGTTTGATTTAAAAAAAAATGCAAACGACTTGGTCAATTAGACTCTAAGTTCCCGTTGGGCGTCACTTATTCAAAAAGGAAAATATAACTTGAGTGGCTTCGTGTTCAGTATATCATTGATGGAAGATGAGAAGTGGAATGAAGAATAGTAAGCTAGAACTTGGCTATTAGTGTAAATTGGTCATACTTACTAAATAATCGTAAAACAGATTGTATGTGTAATTCTAATCCCAACGCAGCATGATGTTTGTTTGTTAGAGGTTGTATTATATCATGTCTTTTCTCCTCTTTAGCAGATGTCAAACTATTGCCCCAAACATGTTGTTAGTGTAATTCCTAATTATGAATCCAGGGACTGAAATGATGGCCAACAAAGGTTGATTCAAATATTCTCTAATTCTAAGACACTCTATGATGAGCTATTTTTGCTTACAACATTTCTTTAAGTCATGATTTTTACAACGAAGCTCAAATTAATAAATATCATGAACATCATAGTTTTCTTTGTTTGACACACGAATAATAAATCATCACGACTATGGGTATAGTTCCCGTGGCATAGTCGTGATACATAATCCCCATTTCGGGTGTGCATTTCATGTGACCCGACCCTAACTTCAAACAATAATAAAAATAAGCACGTAGCAATCACGGATGAATTTCATGTGACGTGGTTGTGATGTGTTCAAAAAATAACAAGTGCGCGTCATCGTGACTTGTTCTAAGATAAATCTATAAATATCCAAATTGGTTTATATACATATCCTGTAAGTTAAAAATACCTATTTTAGATAAAAAATCCCAAAACTTAGAGAATAATTGAATATCGCCTCAAATAGGCATTTTAAAACCGTCACGACCATAACTATATAATCTACACTCGGGTGTGGCAACTCATGTCCCCGACTTTAACTAGAAACAATAACAAAAATCACATGTTGTAATTGCGGGTGCATTTCATGTGGCGTAGTTATAATGTGTCCAAATAACAAGCAAGTGCACACCATCGTGACTTGTTTCAAGATAAATCTATAAACATTGAAAGCGGTTAAAAATTAAAAGGGCTAAAGGCACAATAGGCTAAAACATGTAAATAATCAGATAATTATGCCAAATATTAATTGTTAAGCGACCGTGCTAGAACCACGGAATTCGGGAGTTCCTAACACCTTCTCCCGGGTTAACATAATTCCTTACTCGGATTTCTTGTCACAGGCAACTTAAAACAGAGTCTAAAATTCCTCGGTTTGGGATTTCAATAAATGGTGTCCCAGAACACCATAAAAAATCTGGGTGGCGACTCTGAATAATAATAAATCCCAAAAATGAATAATGTCACTTAAAGTGGAAAAAAATCCCCTATCACCCTTATCGGAGGTGAAAAAGGAGTTGTGACAATAGTAGTTACCCAACTCAATTTGGAAAATTAATAAAATTCTCCCCCAAGGCCACGTGCCCCGATTCCCGAAATGTTTTAATATAATTGTTACCCATGAACGCCCGAGCTCAAATATATAATTTGTTCCCATTTCCATCACCAAAGTCATGGTAAAATCCCAAATTTATCAAAACCCTAGGTTCTTTACAAATCCCACAAGTTTTTCACAATTTTTTCATGTTTAGTCTACCTTAAATCTGCTTGAAAATGGGTGGGAGTCACTTACCTTAGGATATTGATGAGAATCCCCCTCAAATGTTCTCTCAAAATCTCCCAAGACCAGATGAAAAGTGGGGAAAAATAGCCTGAGTCTCGGAATAAATGTCCTCACTGCCCTGCGATTTCCTCTTCTGCGGACCTTGGGTCGCACTTGTGATGTCGCACCTGTGATGCCACACTTGCGGAAAATCCATTGCAGGTGCAGTTCTCACCAAGCCTGTCCAATTCACTTCTATGGAGAAGCATTCGTATCTGCGTATCCGCTTTTGCGGAATTGGTCCGCTTTGCACACTCGCGCCTGTGGAGAAGTCTCGCTCCTGCGCCCAAGCCTCCTTGGCTTAGCCCGTACCTGCGACATCTTACCTCGTACCTGCAAAATTGCATGTGCAGTAAATACTCCACTTCTGTGACCACTGTCCAGCCTACTCTAGGCCGCTTCTGCGAGATTCGCACCTGCGGCTAATTCCACGCAAATGACGCACCAGACCTGAATCCACAAGCAGTCCCCCATGCCCAAATTCAAGTCCAATTCCAATCCGTTACGTATCCTGTCACCCCATCCAATGCATCTAAAAACATAATACGAACTCGCTCGCCTGATCGAAACACCAAAATTACGTCTAGAATCATGAATCATACTCCAAAACGCAAGAATTCGCCATGAAACTCAAAAACTTCTAAAAACACTCCGCGCATTTGATTCTTATCAAATCAACTCGAAATGACGCTAAAATTTGCGTGCAAGTCATAAACCACCATACGGAACTATTCCCAGGTTCGAAATCCCAAACAGACCTCGATAACACCAAAGTCAACTCCAAACCAAACTTGAAGAACTTGAAAAACCTTCAATATGCCAACTCAATATTAAGCGCCAAAACGCTCCCAGGTCACCCAAAACTGATCCGAACACATGCCCAAGTAAAACATCATCATATGAACCTATTGGGACCGCCAAATCCCAATTGGGAAGTCTTTTACTCAAAACGTTGACTTAAGTCAAACTTAACCATTAAAGGCTACTATTAAGGAACTAAGTGTTCTGATTTCAACTCGAACCCTTCCATACCTAAGCCAACCATCGCCCCATGTCATAAAATAGTAATAGCATGTACAAGGAGTCTTAATTAGGGGAACATGGATCTAGAAAGTAAAACAACCGGTTGGGTCATTACATTCTCCACCTCTTAAACAAATGTTCGTTCTCGAACGGGTCTAGAATCATACCTGGGCTGCTGAAAAGGTGCAGATATCTGCTCCTCATGTCCTCCTCGACCTCCCAAGTCTTTTCCTCAACTGGTTGACCCCTTGCACTGGACCTTCACCGCAACAATCTTTTTGGACCTCAACTGGCGAACCTGCCTGTCAACAATGGCAACTGGCTTCTCTTCATAACCCAAACTCTCATCTAGCTGAACCGTGTTGTAATATAGCACGTGTGACCTGTTGCATGATACCTCCAGAGCATAGACACATGGAAGATCGGATGAACTCTCAATAGACTTAGAGGGCAAACTCGCCTAGACACATGGAAGCTCATATGCAACCTCCCCAACTCGCCTCAACACCTCAAATGCGCCAATAAACTTTGGGCTCAACTTGCCCTTCTTCCTGATTCTCATTATTCCCTTTATCGGTGAAACTTTCAAGAGAGCCTTCTCACCCACCATAAATCATAGATCACGCGCCTTCTGATCCGCGTAACTCTTCTATTTGGACTGTGCTATGTGAAGTCGCTCCTGAATCAACTTTACCTTTTCCAAGGCATCCTTCACTAAATCAGTACCATATAACTGAGCCTCGTCAGGCTCAAACCATCCGATGGGCGAACGACATCGCCGACCATATAAAGCCTCAAAGGGAGCCATCTTGATGCTGGACTGATAACTATTGTTGTAAGAAAACTTGGCCAAAGGAAAGAATCTATCCCACTGATTCCTGAAATATATGACACATGCTCTAAGCATATCCTCCAGAATATGAACTGTCCGCTCCGACAGCCTATCGGTTTGCGAATGAAAAGTCGTGCTGAGCTGCGGATGATCGAGGATGGTAATATCATAGTCCTTTAGTAACTCAAGCCACCTGCGCTGCCTCAAAATTGAGATCCCTCTGTTTGAACAAGTGCTTCAAGATGTGATGATCGGTGTAAAGCTCACAGGACACCCACTTAAGTTAATGCCTCCAGATTTTGAGAGCATGAACTATCGTGGCCAACTCCAAATCATGCACAAAGTAATTCTTCTCGTGGGTCTTCAACTGATGTGAAGCATATGCAATAACTCGTGCCTCCTGCATCAATACACAACCAAAGCTAACACGTGAAGCATCGTAATACACGGCATACATCCCTGAACCTGAAGGCAACACTAAAACTAGTGTTGTAGTCAAGGCCGACTTGAGCTTCTGAAAGCTAGCCTCTCAATCATCGGACCATATCAATGAATCACCCTTATGGGTCAATCTAGTCAAGGGCACTGCAATAGATGAAAAACCCTCCACAAACCAACGATAATACCCAGATAGACCCAAGAAACTCCTGATCTCAATCGCTATGGTAGGACGAGGCCAACTCTGGACTACCTCAATCTTCCTGGGATCCACCGTAATGCCCTCACCTGAAACAACATGCTCCAAGAAAGCCAGAGAATCCAACAACAACTAACACTTGGAGAACTTAGCATAAAGCTTCTGTTCCCGCAAGGTCTGAAGCACTAATCTCAAATGTTGCTCGTGCTCCTCCATACTACGCGAGTAGATCAATATGTCATCAATGCAAACAATGACAATTGAATCAAGATACGACCTGAACATTCGGTTCATCAAGTCCATAAATGCCACCGGGGTGTTAGTCAAGACGAAGAACATTACCAAAAACTCATAGTGACCATATCTAGTCCGGAAGGCCGTCTTCAGAATATCTGAAGCGCGAATCTTTAGCTGATGATACCCAAATCTCAAGTCGGTCTTAAAGAATACCCTGTCACCCTAAAACTGGTCAAATAAATCATCAGTGCATGGCAAGGGGTACTTTTCTTGATGTTGACTTTGTTCAAATGGCGGTAATCATTGCACACCCGCATACTCCTATCCTTCTTCTTAAAAAACAACACTGGTGCGCCCAGCGACACGCTAGGTCTAATGAATCTCTTCTGAAGTAATTTTTGAAGATTCTCCTTTAACTCTCTCAGATCCTTGGGAGCCATACGATAAAACGAGTTAGAAATAGGTTGGGTGCTCGACATCAAATCAATGCCGAAATTGATATCCCGATCCGGCGGCATACCTGGTACATCAGAAAACTCTCGTACCATCGACACTGAATCTAAAGAGGAAAACTCTGCAGTAGTATCCTGAACAAAGGATAAAAAGGCCAAGCAACCCTTCTCGACCATATGTTGAGCCTTCAAGAATAAATAACCCACCTGGAAGTACCGACATGCAAACACCTCCACTCTAGTCTGGGCAATTCAGGCATCACCAAGGTAATAGCCTTGGTATGACAATCGAGGATGGCAAGGTAAATGGACAACCAATCCATGCCCAAGATAACCACGAAATAATCCATATCGAGCAATAGAAGATACTTTTGGGCCTCACATTCATAGAAAGTCACCACACAGGACTGATAGACCCAATCCACAATAACAGAATCACCCACTGGCGTGGACACATATACGGGAACGCCCAAGGACTAGAGGACACATCCAAATAAGGAGTAAATAAAGAGGAAACATAGGAGTAAGTAGATCTTGTATCAAATAATACCGAGGCATCCCCCCAGCAAACAAAAATAGTACCCATGATAACTACATTAGAGGCGATTGTCTCTGGCCTGGCAGGGATAGCATAGAATCTAGCTAGAGCGCCACCTGACTGGCCTCCACCTCTAAGATGAACCCTTGCCACCTTCCTTCCGCCTCTTGTCGGGCGGGCGGGTGGTGTGGTAGCTGGTGCAGTAAGCATGGGTCGATAGTCCTGCTGCTCGGCTTTGTCCCAAAGTTGGGGACAAAACCTCTTCATGTGGAAATGATCCCCACACTCAAAACAACCTCTCAGAGCAGTGCACTGTTGACCTGAAGTCTGACCTTGATAGCCTGAATACCCACTGGCGGAACCCTCAATAGCTGGCAAGCGGTAAGTGCTCTCCAGAGTGGCACTGAAATAAGGTCGTACTGGAGCACTACGAGTAGGAGGTGGTGCTGACTGCATGGGCCTGTTGGGTTGACCCGTCATGAACTGAGACCTCTACCCTCAGGTGAGGCGCCGCTAAATCCTCCAAATTGTCGGTGCCTCTTGTACTGTGGCGCAAACTCTTCACTAAGGTTGCGAATACGCTATATCCACAACCTGAAGAAAAGAAGTCCCCGTCTATACCTCACGGGCCATAGGTACCTTAATCTCAGGGTGCAGACCTGCAATGAATCTCCACACCCTCTCTACGTCTGTGGGGAGTATAATATTTATATGGCAAGACAAGTCAATAAATATTGCGTCATAAACAGTGACAGACATGTGACCATGACAGAGTCGCTCAAACTGACCCTGAAGCCCCTCTCTCAGAAGGTGGTATGTACTTTTCCAAGAATAGATGTGTAAATTGATCCCAAGTTAAGGGAGGTGAACCTTCTCGCTTGCTAAGAAGATAAGCCTGCCACCATCTACGAGCCTTGCCCTCAAACTGAAAAGTGGTGAACTCCACCCCGTTGGACTCATATATCCTCATGTTCTGGATCCTATCCTTGCACCGGTCAATGAAATCCCGGGGGTCCTATGACCACTCATCCCCAAGGTAAGGGGGTGAAGTCTAGTCCATCTGTCCAGCCGCTTCTGCTGATCAATGGTCGTGACTGGTACGACTTTTAGCATAGCCGCTGTAACTGGCTGGGCTTTGCCCATAAGTAGTGCACTTAGGGTCTGATAAACGGCATTGGCGTGCCTTGGAGCATGAGCGGTAGGGGTCTGTGCTCCCCCTCCTGCTTGAGATGTGGCAGGGACCTCAGGAATTAAACTAGCCTGCATGATAGAGTATATGAACCGCAGTATATGGCCCATGACCTCCTGGAATCCCGATGCAGTCATGAAATCTCCTGGGGCTAGAACAGCCGCAGGCGCCTCATCCTGCCCCTCAATAACACGATCCTCCACTGGATCCACTAGTGGTGCAACGGAAGCAACCCTAGGGCGCCTCGTCCTCTGACTGTAGCTGGAGCTCTCCCCCGACCTTTGCCTCGGCCTCTAGCAATGGGGGAGCATGTCATGACCCAAAATCCTATAAGTTGTGATGGCGCCTAACGTTGCCGTCAGGCAAGCCAATGGTGATTGATTAACTTAATTACTCATTCTTATTACTTTTAAAATCAAAATTTTCATTAATTAAATAGTATGAGATAGAATTTACAGGGTGAATGATAATATTTACACGAACTACAATGATGAACAACCTATAAGAACCCCCAAAACCTGGCGTCACAAGTGCATGAGAATCAACTAGGAAATTATAATAAATTACAACATATGTTTCGAATACAAATTAGATAGGAAACTGTAAATAACTATGATGAAAACTCTACAGGTTGCGGATCGTAACATGGGATGCAACTCACGGTAAATTCCGTGCAATAGCCGCGCCTTTGCACCCAATAGGCCACCAGACATATATGTACCTGCACAATAAGTGCAACAAATGTAGCATGAGTACGTAAATCAACATGTACCCAGTAAGTATCTAGCCTAACCCCACAAAAGTAGTGACGAGGGGTCGACATCGACACTTACTAGTGGTCCAATAAATCATGAACAAGACGAAGTAAATAGATGTGAGGCAGAATAAATAAATGAAATAACAAGTATAAATATGTGGTAAAATTCTCCTTTCAGCAATAATTCAAGCTCTTAACTAGTAGTTACCCCCTCAATCGGAGTACATATATAATGGATCTCACAAGATAGGTAGTCATAGTTCAAGTCAAGAAATCTCACAGATATACTGCCTTCTTATCAATTATTACGCACGATTTCGTAAGAGTATTTTATAGAAACACCGAGGCGTACGACCCGATCCATCATAATATTTCCGAACCATAGATAAATCTATTATATTGTCGAGGCGAACGGTCCGCTCCCATGAGAGTGTGATACATAATCCTTTCGAGGGAAACGACCTGATCCATCATAATGTGCGCACTACCGAGGGTCGAACGACACGAATCATAGATGTATCTATTATACTGTCGGGACAAACAGCTTGATCCCATTGGAATAATAAGATTGACGGGTCCTTGACCCCACTCACGAATAAATGTGTGATTTATAAATTTTGAGGGAAACCTTTCGATGAAAACGCATAACGTGGGAGAAATTAAATAGAGGAGTACAATTATTTCACGGCTAATCATAAAGCCCGTAGAATCTCTAAAATAGCAAGTCTATCACTCTACACAAGTCTAGTCTCAAGTCGCAATGTAAAATAAAGGAATTTAATAGGCAAGAGACAACTTAATTAGTATAGTTATAGCATGGCGGGAACTTAAGTCTACCCGGACATAACATGAATCTAGCTACGTACAGACTCTCTTCACTTCGTGCGTACGTACCCCCGAAAACAAGTATCAAATAACAAATACATCACATATGGGTAGTTTCCCCCTCACAGAGTTAGACAGGAGACTTATCTCGCTCTGAAGTTCCTTAATCGGCTCCAACGCCACTCTAACACCTCAAATCGATGCCCGCCTCTCCAAAACTAGTCAATTAATGAGCAAATCCATAAATATATACTCCAATACTCATAATAAATAAGTTTATAACAATTACCAACTCCCCTAGAAAAGTCGCTAAAATCAACCCTCAGGCCCACGTGCTCGGATTCCAAAATTTTTTGAAGATAAACTTTACCCATAACACCACGAACTCAAATAATATAATTTATTCCAAATTCCATGTCCAATTTCGTGGTCAAAATCCAAAAATATCAAATTCTAGGTTTTCTACCAAAATCACAAACTTCTACTAATTTTCATATTTAATCCATATACAAACCATGTATTTAACTTGTAATAGGTGGGAATCACTTACCTTGTGTTGCTTGATGAAAATCTTCCCTTGAAGCTCTCCAAAATCTCCCCAACCAAGCGCAAATGAAAGAAAATGGGCCAAATCCCGCTTTTAAAAGAACACCTCTACCCATACAACCTCTCGTATCTGCGAACCGGTAGCCACTTCTGTAGAAACTTCCTCGCAGATGCGGCTTTCCCCAATGTCAGCCCAGGCCACTTCCGCTTCTACACTCCTCCGCCCGCATCAGCGAGCTCGCAGGTGTGACATATTCCTCACACCTGCGAATCCCATCTAGCTCACTTCCTACCGCTTCTGCGACACCAAAGGCGCTTCTATGGTCTTGTACTCGTGACCCTTTCCACGCAGGTGCGATTGCACCGGATCCTAGCTGCCTCAACACTTCTCCTAATTCCAAACTGATCCATTTTCAATTCGACTCGCACCCCAGGCCCCTGGGACCCTGTCCAAACATAACAACACATCCCAAACTATAATACGAACTTAGTTGAGCCTTAAACCACTTCAAACGACATCAAAATCATGAATCGCGCCTCATATCAAACTTATATATTTTCAAATTTCCAAATTCTATATCTTGTGCCAAAACATATCAAATGAATCCGGAATGACTTCAAATTTCGCACATGAGTCATAATGACATAACTAAGCTATTCCAAGGTTCGGAACCCCAAACGGACATCGATAACATCAAAATCCACTTCAAACCAAACTTATGAAATTCTTAAACCTTTAAGAATGCCAACCTTCCATAATAAGCGGGGAAATTTTCCCGGGTGATCCATTACTCAACTCGAACATACGACCAAGTCCAAAATCATCATAAAAATCTATTGGAACCTTAAATCTCGATTCTAAGGTCGTTTACTCAAAAGTCAAACCTTAGTCAATCTTCCGAAATTAGAATTTTCTTCCCAGATTAACTCTGAACTTCCCAAAATTCAATTCCGACCACACATACAAGTCATAATACCTGAAGTGAATCTAATCAAGGCCTCAAATTGCTAAATGACGCGCTAGAGCTCAATACGATCGGTCGGGTCATTACAGAGCAGCCCCTCGACCGCCCGGTACATCCGCCACGTGCGTTCTCACAATCTGTGAGAGATAAATAGAAGGATACTTAGTATAATATCAACTGCATGATAGGAGATGAACAAAGAGAAGTTTCCTAACACTCTATAGCCTCTCGAAGATAAGTACATACGTCTCCGCACCGATCCACAAGATTCTATTAGGCCTGCTCATGACTCGTGAGACCTATGTGAACCTAAATCTCTGATACCAAGCTTTCATGACCCGAATCCGTAATATATCGAGATTGCACCTAATGTCATCGTTAGGAAATCCTACAAGTGTAACTACTATATATTTACCCCTCTTTAACAAAGTAATACAAAAATTTTCCTTTTTAGAAAACAGTTTAAACTAGATTTCATGCAACGGTGACACGTCTTTTTAAACAAGATGCCAACATAATTAGCACTTCCTCTGCGATGATAGCAATGACGAGTAAAACAATGCATAAATGCTACAAATCCCAAAAACAAGGCGTCACCAGTACATGAGCAAATCTAGGGAATATACAAAACTACTAAGAATATTGTCTGAAAGTAATAGACAAGAATGATAAATAAGGTAGAAGGAGACTCTGATGCTGCGGATTGAGGCAAGGCAAGCAGCTCACCACTAAGTATCCGTAGGTGATCGGACACGCGCTCGTGTGAACACTAATAGAACCTGTCTCAGTACCTGCATATCAGTGCATAAGTGTAGCACGAGTACGGAAAACAACATGTACCCAGTAAATATCTAGTCTAACCTCGAAGAAGTAGTGACGAGGGGTTGACTTGACACTAACTAGAGGTCAATAACAATAATATAAGTGCATAAATTAGGCATGGAGAGTATACAATAAGTAATGAAACAAATAATAGCATCCATAATAAATAAGATCAGGAGTCTATATCATATTCCCAACATCTCATAACTGGCCATGAAGGTGCTAACACAATTATACCTGTACCAGAACCCATTTCGATTATTAAGCACGAAGTTGCCGACGCGAACGACCCGATCCCATAAGAATAGTGGTACTCAATACTGGTAAAGTGAACGACCCGATCCCATAATTATAATGGTACTCAGTACCGCCGAGGCAAACGACTGGATCGCGTAAGAATTGTCATGACCCAAATTCTACTATAGGTCGTGATGGCGCCCAACGTTACCTCTATGCTATAACGACCCGGCCGGTCGTTCCGAGAATTTAGCCCCGTTCCCCCGTTTCAGCTTCATTTATGTGTGTGGGATCGGTTGGTTCGGGTTCAGAGTGGCCATGGTGAGCATTGAGGCAATTAGTCTCTCAAGGTAGCCTAATAGTTGAGAAAGTCAACTGACAGTTTAATTATTGGTGAACGGCCTCGGAATGTGGATTTTATGGCTCGGATAGCTTCGTTAGGTGATTTGGGACTTAGGAGTGTGTTCAGAATATTTTTGTGATGTCCGGTGTAGAATTAGGCTTGAATTGGCAAAAGTTAGTTTTTGGTAATTTTTGGTCGGTAGTGGAAAATAGGCTAACAAGTTCGGAATGGAATTACGAAAGTTGGAACAGATTCGCAATGTCATTTTGGATGTGTCTGCAAAATTTCAGGTTAATCGGAGGTGTTTTGGTTGGTTTCGGCGTAGTTGGTGAAATTTGGAAGTTTCAAAGTTCATAGGCTTGAATTTGATGTAATTTGGTGTTTTCGTGTTGTTTTTAGTGTTTCAAAGGCTCGACTAAGTTGGAATAATGCTATGGGGTGTGTTGGTATGTTTGGTTGGGGCCCCGAGGGGCTCGGGATTGATTTCGGATGGTTGGCGGGGTTTTTGGACTTGGGAATTTACAGCAATAGCTGCTGGTGTGAAAGTTTTGGTGTTGACCAGACCTGCGGTCGGGAAGCCGCAGGTGCGATGTCGCAGACGCGATGGGAGGAGCGCATGTGCGAAGAAGTCTAGGCTGGGGATTTTTCCGCAGGTGCGATATCTTGGCTGCACCTGCGAAGCCGCAGGTGCGGAAGGCTGGCCGCATGTTTGGAATTTGGTCTGTTAAGTGGGATTCCGCAGGTGCGCACCTGGAACCGTAGGTTCAGTTCTGCAGGCACGACTAGATGTCCGCAGGTGCGGATATGACTGGCAGAACAGTATATAAAGGCCCTCCGTGAAGTTCATTTCATTTCACCATTTTTGCATGCGAGAGGAGCTCTTTTGAAGGCACATTGGAGAGGGGATTTGTGATTCTTCAGTGAAGGTAAGTTCTCGGGTTATTATCATCGTCCCTATGCTATTTTAATTCGGATTAGGCTTGTATTTGGAGGATTAAAGTAAGAAAAGTTGGAAAAATGGGAGGAAAGAATTGGAATTTCTTTTGAGGTTTTGGGTAGTCAATTGTGATCCGATTTTGATGATTTTGGTATGAGTGGAATCGTGAGAGGACGAGGTTTCTAGTAATGTAAAAAATTATCGAATTCCGAGATGTGGGCCCGGGACTCGGGTTTGGCCGAATTTTGAGATTCTTGTATAAATTGATAATTTTCGATTGGGTTGTGTTCCTTGAGTATATATTAATGATGTTGAACTGATTTTGGCTAGATTCGGAGCAATCGGGAGCCAATTTGAGGGGCAAGAGCATCACAGATTAGTGTTTTGGCCCGGTAGAGGTAAGGAATGGTTATAAATCTTGTCCTGAGGGTATGGAACCCCGGACTACATATTTCTCACTGATTTTAGAGAGGCGCACATGTCGAATGACGAGTATGTGGCGCGTACTGATTTTTGGATTGGACTAGGTCCTCTCCGCGGCAACTAATGAGTTGCATATTTACTCAAACCTTATGTTAAATTATGTTCTAAATAATTGTGAAATATTTGGGCTGTAAGCCATGTTTGGGGCCTAGTGCCGATCTGTTTTAACCCCTTGGGGGATATTTTTACTGATATTCTCACTACTTGAAACTATGATTTTGCACTCAATTCTTCTTGTGAAATTGTTGACACTCCTATTTGATGATATTATGATTTCTTGAAATGAATTACTATTTGGGTCGAGAACCCCATTTTATTTATAGCCCGAGTGGCATGTTGAGAGTGTCTCACAGAGTGAGGTCGAGGGCCAATGTTGTGAGGATATTTATGATATGAGACAGGCCGAGAGCCTGAGAGTGATTGATGCCATGATTTGGCTTGTTTATTAGCGCTTGGGCTGAAGGAGCCCCTCCGAAGTCGGAGTCTGTACACACCCCCAGTGAGCGCAGGTACCTACCGAGTGTCGAGTGCCGAGTGATGAGTGATTGGGAGGCATGGATGACTGTGAGGTGTTGAGTGACTGATTATGAGTGATGGGAGGTATGCCCGAGGGGCTGATTATGATATATGTTTTACCCGAGGGGCTACTGATGATGTTACTACTTTCACTCTAAGTTATGAAATATGTTTTTCCCGAGGGGATACTGATGATTTACTACTCTCACTCTGAGCTTATGAAATATGTTTTTCCCGAGGGGCCTCTATATGATTCATTTCATTTTTATACTAAACCTTTCGGTTGAAGTTGTTGAAAATATACATTCTTTAAAGGATTTTTCTGAAGATGATTTTAAGACATGATGATTTCACATATCTATGTTATACTGTTGGAAAGGGAGGTTGTGCCTCTTGTGATTTGATGACGTTGATTTTATGTGTTTCTGCTGCTCAGACCTGATTTGTTTTTGTTACTACTAAGTTGGCGTACTCACATTACTCCATGTACCTTGTGTGCAGATTCAGGTGTTAGGGCAGGGTGAGATGTCTATCTGTTCTAGAGATTCTCGGAGGTTTGCAAGGTAGCTGCATGCATCCGCAGTCCTGCTCCCTCTCTTGTTTAATATTATAGAATTTATTTTCGTTGAGTTGTATATTGATGTAGATGCTCATGACCAGTGACTCCGGGTTCTCGGGGGTTGTATTTATATGTTCAGTATAGATTTATCTGTTTATAAATGTTTAAAGGAAACTTTTATGAGAATTTATTATGATTTGAGTGAAGTTTTGGCTGGCCTAGTTCCATGATAGACGCCATCACGACTGGCCTAGATTTGTGGTCGTGACAGATTGGTATCAGAGCGCTAGGTTACATAGGACTCACCGGTCATGAGCAGGTTTAGTAGAGTCTTGCAGATCGGTATGGAGACGTCTGTACTTATCTTCGAGAGGCTGCGGAACCCTTAGGAAAATCTCATATTTTTTAAGAAAAAATTCTTGTCGTGCGAATCCATTGTATTCAGCCAAGAGTGTAACTCTTGAATTCCTTCCATGTATTCGAACGCGCTTGAGAGCGCTTGGTATCAGCTGTGCATCGACGGCTTATGGCTTCCATGGGTGAGATGTGATTTTGGCATGTTGGTAATGGGCCAGTCCGGAGGACTTGAGGCCGAATTTATTCTGTGGCTTGATTGCTGAGATTTTTGTTGTGTGGGCACATGTAATTGGGGACTTGTATGTTCGATCATTTTCTTATTGATGAGAATTGGTGACTAGATGCCTATGTGGTGGGTGTGAATTGATGGTTAGATGTGTTCAGACTGTGAAATGTGTCGAAAGGGTTGGATGGAAATGTGGTAAGATTTATTGAGTGTTTGATTTCTGTCTCGATTTGGTATATGTCCTGAGTTGTGAGTATGTTGGAAGACTTCTCATGTTGTGTAGTTATGGAGTGAGGCGGATTTCTCTGTTGGGTTATGAGTTCCTGGCAATGTCTTCTGAGTTGATCGTTTGCACCAGTAACGTTCATGTATTTGATTGACGGTGTATTCCAGCCGTATTAGAGCTCCTTGTTATTGTATTCATTGATGGCATCGTGGCATATTCGCGTAGCCGGGAGTTGCATACTCAGTATCTGAGGATGAAATTATAAGGATTCATGGAGGAAAGGCTCTATGCCACTTCTCCGAGTATGAAGTTTGGCTCAGTTCAGCAACATTCTTGGTACACGTGGTGTCCAATGAGGTTATCCATGTGGTCAGTCATGTGTGGGTAGAGCTTCCAGAAGCTTGAGAGTTCTGTGACCGCCGCTCCGGTGTTAGTTCTGCCATCGGCTTCAGGTTTTTATCGCGTAGTGTGATGCCTCGAGGGTAGGCATTGGTTGTGTTAAGATGCAGGAAGGTGTAGTGATTGCGTGATAGTTTTGGTCTTCATAAGTGTATGGAGAGATAGCAGTTGAGGCTAAGAGGGCAGAGGTATCTCATGCGAGTTGTCCTAGGGTGTGTGGTCCCTATGGAGTTCTGTAATGAGTTCTCTTCTACTAGTAAAAGATATATGTTGTAATTGGAGTTCAGATCACTTGTGGAAGTTGGCGTGGCTATTGCGATGGTGGATGCGAGATTGGAAATTGATTTGAGTGTTAGATGGTTGGGTCATATAAGCTTATGAAGAATTTAGTTGAATCCCACCACAGCATGGTGGCAGTGTTAATGTGTGGGCATAGTCTTGGTTGTATTGATCCTTGGCTTTGAGCCAAGTGGGGGAGTTCGTTATTGATGAGTTGATTACATGATTATGTGTGGTATTGGTTTCATGAGGCATATTGGTAAATCAATTACGACCTGCAGGTATGGGGTTTGGGAATGTCACGAGTAATGGAAATTTCTTCGATATATGTTGTAATGTACTCTGTTGGGTAATTGGGTTCTATTGAATGATTTAATAGAGATTGTAAAAGGTGTAGTGTGTGCAGTGTATGAATTTGCTTGTGGTTTCAAGTGAGTGAATTACCTTCCTAGTATGTTAGTGTGCAACGTTTCAGGTCGATTCTATCTAATTGGTCAGTGTGATTGAGATTTATGTTGGATGATGTCAAGACTTGTGGTATTCTACATCATCACGGATTCTACATATCGGTATCAGGAAGGTGAAAGTAATGGCTTTAGATTCGCAGAAGTCTCTTCAAGGTAAGTTTTCTAATGTGGTGCATTTGGGGATAATTGGGAGAGAGTATCCGACGACTTTGAGCCTTAGACAGTATGGTTATATGCTTGGGTCGCGTGTGGTGAGTCTGGGTTGTAAATTTGTGGTATTACGGCAGGAAGAAGTATCAATTTGAAGGTAAGTCAGAAGAAACTTGCGTAAATGGGGCGACCTGGTAGTAGGTCGGATCGGCATGGTAAGGGATACGGTTAGTTCTTTGGGGTGTTCATAAGGTGACGAGTTTTTCGGGTGTTTCTTAGAAATGCTCTTGGATTTTTGGTGGTCTGCGTAGTTTGGTTGAGATAGAAGAGTTCAGTCCTGATGGTTTGGTGTTGTGCAAATGGAATTTCAGATAGTTCCTGATGGTTTGGTGTTGTGCAAATGGGATTTCAGATAGTTCCTGATGGTTTCTACCACGGTTAAGGGTGCATATTTTCTTATGGCCTGTAGTGAGTTTGTTTCTAAAGGGGATCCAATGGAAGTTCTTGTCTAGTTGGATACATAGTTGCTTGTGGCTAAGAAGAGACCATGGAGTTCCCGTTCCTAGGTTGGCATGGCGTGTGTGGTATGTTGGGTGGAGTTGAGATTTGCATATGTGAAGTCACGGTTTGGTTCTGGAAGGAAGGTCATAAATTCTTCGGCAGCATGGAAATTTCAGATGACTAGGTAGATGATATCACCAATTGGTGCGACCCGATGAGGGTATATATTTCAGAAAGAGCAATGTGTTTGAGGTAAAGGTACCTCATTAGTATCGCGACGCCCTATTATTGGATCGACTGTTGATATTCAATGTTGCTTGGTGAATGGAAGAATTATAGGGGTATTCCCCATGGAATGAATGAGTATTTGGGATGTGTTATGTATTCGAGCAGTGGAATTGTGATCAGATATGGTAATCCATACGTTTCATGGATTGCGAGACTGAGAGTTCTCATAAACAGGATATTTTGTGGAAGTAAACTGTGAAGAGGCGAGTTGAGCTAGTCGGATGTTAGTATGTACCATGATTCTGTCATTATGAACTTTTCGGCAAGTTATCTATCTGTTGTGGGTGATCAAAGTTAATTTAGGGTCAGTGGTAGGCTAATATGGGTGCGTGTTCTGCACCGCGTCGGAATTATTGGCTCCGAATTTCTATTATTGAAGAAGGTACCATTCGATTGTGATTGAGTTTATTCATGTTCTAGAGTGATCTATGAGTTACCCTTCGGTGTTGCAAGGAGTGGTGATTATTGTTTATATGCACATATGGTGCGGTTCTAATTGGGCTTTATAGCTAAATTTGAGTAAGGTAAGTAACTGGGTGTTGCAGGATTGAGACGTGTTGGTTATATACCTTCTATTTCGGGTGGCATGGTATCGTCCGATTTTCTCCGTGGTTATTGTAATGCACTTTGAGTACTTGATGTCGAATTTCGAATGGTTATTGATTTTCGGCCAAGGTGTCTTGAAATATTCCAAGTGGACCAGCGGTTGGATGAAATCGCACAGTGTAGCGGAGTTATGATTCTACTACTTTCAGTCTGAGTTATGAAATATGTTTTGCCCGAGGGGCTACTGATGATTTACTACTCTCACTCTGAGCTTATGAAATATGTTTTGCCCGAGGGGCCTCTATATGATTAATTTCATTTTTATACTAAACCTTTTGGTTGAAGTTGTTGAAAATATACATTCTTTAAAGGATTTTTCTGAAGATGATTTTAAGACATGATGATTTCACATATCTATGTTATACTGTTGGAAAGGGAGGTTGTGCCTCTTGTGATTTGATGACGTTGACTTTATGTGTTTCTGCTGCTCAGACCTGATTTATTTTTGTTACTACTGAGTTGGAGTACTCACATTACTCCATGCACCTTGTGTGCAGATTCAGGTGTTAGGGCAGGGTGAGCTGTCTATCTGTTCTAGAGATTCTCGAAGGTTTGCGAGGTAGCTGCATGCATCCCAGTCCTGCTCCCTCTCTTGTTTAATATTATAGAATTTATTTCTGTTGAGTTGTATATTTATGTAGATGCTCATGACCAGTGACTCCGGATTCTCGGGGGTTGTATTTAAATGTTCAGTATAGATTTATCTGTTTATAAATGCTTAAAGGAAACTTTTATGGGAATTTATTATGATTTGAGTGAAGTTTTGGCTGGCTTAGTTCCATGATATGCGTCATTACGACTGGCCTGGATTTGGGGTCGTGACATATGCAAGACAACAGTGAACTAACCATATAATTAAGTAGAAAGTAAGAATTTAATAAAATGAGAGACAATAAATTTGAAAGCAATTGAGATAAGTAAATATCCAAAAATCATCATGTGTCTACTAGTAAAATTTTCAAGACCCGGTGACAAGTGTATAAGATAAAAGTAGAATATACAAAAGAATACTACAATACTTTCTGAAGTGGGATAGACGGAAAATAAAGCAAAATAAAGACTTCGGCTTCTACAGAACGGGCTCGGAAGGCAGCTCACCGCAGAGTCTCGTGGAATCAAGGATGCGCTCTGGACTGATCCAGATGCACCTGCCTCAGATCCTGCACATTTAGTGCAGAAGTGTAGCGTGAGTACATAAACAACATGTACCCGGTAAGTAGCCAGTCTAACCTCTAAGAAGTAGTGATGGGGGGTCGACTCCGACACTTACTATGAGATAACAATAAAATAATTTAAATTCTAAATAAAGATGCTATGTAAATGAAACTATAAACTCAATAACAAGAGACAACTATACCATTCTTTAATGATAATAATTTCCAGGTAATTTCCATCATTGAAAAATTTAACCTCTCAATATAACGAAATAATATTAAATAAAAAATTTGGCTCCAAGTATTTTACACACGAATTATGCCGAGATCGTACGGCCCGATCCAACATACAAATATATAAATTATGCATTGCCGAGGGTTGAACGAAACAGACAATAGATGCATATATTCTATTATCGAGGCATTCGACCCGCTCCACAAGAAGAGGAAAATAATTTATAAACAACCGATTCAAAGATTATTAAGAGGCTAATATTCAAGGAAACATCAATTCTTATTAACGGTCAAGTAACCCGTCCAAAACTCAAGTATATGAAATTCTATCTTTTACAATTCCTTTATCAAGTTCCGATATGATTTAAGCATTTAAATTAGCAAGTAGGGTGCAAATATGTAAATATGTAGATACTTACAAATATTGCAAGTATCACATGATTTGGGTCCTAAACTACCCGGACATAAGAATAATTTGTAGATATGTACGGACTCTCGTCACCTCATGCCTACGTATTCCCCACTAATAGAATCACATATTAAATCAATCCACCTATGGGGTTAATTTCCTCTTACAAGGTTAGAAAACAGACTTACCTCGTCTCAAAGCTTACTTTCCGTTCCACAATTGTTCTCTCAACCCTCAATTTGGGGCCAAACGACTCGAAAATAGTCAAATATTATATAAAATAGTCAATCGTGTTCAAAAGTTCATATCTCAACTATTAAAGTGATTACCCAACCCCAATTAAAGAATTCCTAAAATTCACCTCGGGCCCACGTGCCCAGATTCCAGAAATTTTTGAAGAAAGTTGTTACTCATAACCTCATGAACTCAATTATATGATTTTCACCACATTCCATAATCATTTTCGTGGTTAAATCCCATTTTTATCAAAACCTTAAGTTTTCCTCAAAAATCCCTTAAATCCCACCATTTTCAATCTACTTATGCTTCATGTATTTAGCTAAAGAATCGATAGGGATCACTTACCTCTTGATGTTGATGGAACCCCTATAAAAATGCTATCAAAATAGTCCAAGACTAAGTGGGAAATGAGGGAAATAAAGTTAAGTTCCGTATTAAAAGTTGTTGCACAGGTCGTAGATGTCGCATTTACGACACCTTGTTCGCAAATGTGAAGTCACAAATGCGACAAAATCATCAAAAATGTGAAGGCTTCCCACCTTGATGACGTCCAAATCCACTAAAAAGTAAATGAACACGTTCGCATGCAATATAATTTATCCAACTATGAGTCGGGGTCGAATCCCACAGAGAACAATATGTAGGCGATTAGGCGAGTAAGAGAAATATCACTTATTATGCTAAGCCAAACACTTATAATGGTTTTGAGAAAATATTTATAACTAATTGAGAAAATGTAAACTAACCTAGAAAGCAAGTAAAATGATCAATGGCTACAAGTATGGATGCATAGGAAATTACACTCAAGTAACGATCCAATGTATTTCACGATTTTAAAAATATGAGCGAGCTTATGTTAATTAGCCTCGGGTAATGTTTCTATATTAGATTCTTCTGAAGACTAACAAGACTTCCTAATTGAATTATCCCTAAAACAATTAAGAGATTAAGCACACCTGAATATGGCTACAAGTAGTTCAATCCTATCCCTAGGTAGAATCTATAAAGTGAGGGTTAAAGCCTCAAGTTCTTGTTAATTAATCTTTCCCAACCCCAAATTATCTTTTCCAAAATTAATTGGAAGTAAATAGACGAGTCCTAGGGTTAGCTAATCCCTTTGGAAAGAAAAATAATTGAAGAAATAATAACTCACTTCATAATAACTAAAAATCATTCAATACATAAGCACAACAAGATATTTAATACACTTTAAATATGAATATTCCTATAAACAAAATTCAAGTGTTGGAAAAAATGCTACACACTTAGATATACAATACAAAACAAGGAAATGCAGAGATGAACATAAATGGGTAAGAATTTCTCAACCACAAGCTTCAAATCTTCATGACCCAAGTGTGTGTGCAAGAACCCTAGCTTCCAAACTTGTCTTCTCTAGTAAAGAGACTGAAAAATAAGCCAAAGATATGCCAAAGATGAGCTAGGTCGTTTATTTGTGGGTTTGGAGTTGAGAAAATGTGAAAATGCCAAGACTGTCCATAGCTGAAGCCCGTTGACCGCACCTGCGGAAGGATCCTCGCAGGTGTGGCTCCACAGATGTGGATAGCCTATCGCAGAAGCGACCTTCGATTGGAAACACTGACTCCACAAAAGAGGACTTACACACGTAGAAGCACGATCGCAGATGCGAACTCCAAGTGCAAAAGCGCGACTGCAGATGTGGTGAATCAATCGCAGAAGAGGTTCATGCCTTCCAGGTCTTCTTCCGCAAATGTGGACCATTTCCTCGTAGATGTGAGGTTGCAAAAGCGACCAGTGTTCCGCAGATGCAGAATCACTGAATAAATTTGTGCTTGTTTTACTCATTTTTGCTCAATTCCACTTTAATTGAATTCAACTCACTCCATAACATCATTTACCTGAAAATCTAGAAACACACACCATAATCAACCTCATATCATAATTGATGGACGCAAAATCTAAAGAAAAGAGACTAAAATAAATGGTAAAACCGCCACTTCTCAACACCCCCAACTTAAAGATTTCGCTTGTCCTCAAGCAAATCAAAACCAACAATTTAATGAGGTTCTACCATTTAAAGCACAAGTAGCATTGCTATCATTTACAAATCACATTCTCCAATTAAGAACCATACTTATGGATTTGGTTGGTACTAATAATTAGGCTCAAGTAAGTGAATATCTACCAAATAACTCCCTCATTTAAAAACAACTTCAAGAATGTACTGGGGTTTCAAAATAATCAAGTGACAATAAAAAGCCTCAAGAAGTGACTTAAAAGCACTTTTCTACTACATATGCTCAATTTACACAACTCAGAATCTATCAATGTCACCAATCCATCCTAATCTATGTGCCCTCACAAGAAAGAAAATCCCAAAATTACCATATTTACAATAACAACACAAGTTATAAATGCACAAAGACACTCACTCTCAACAAAGAATTTCAAGTGTTACAAAATATCATGCCATAAGCTTGCCCTTATTTTAATTCGCTGCCCATTCAAGAACATTAGCTTGGATCCCATAAGGACTTTTCAAGCTTGTAATGTACATTTAGGGAAGGGTCGGATAAGTATTTGGGATACAAGTGACTACACCCTCCTTGAACACTACTC
>MDKI01265379.1:0-22647 GCA_005239505.1 Nicotiana paniculata
CCTGTGGGATCGACTTTGGGCATAATACCCCGGATTATATTTGCAACGCCCGTTTAGTCTTTTTATAGACATAGTTGAGCGTGATCACTCCACCTGACCATTTCCTGCGGGATGATATGGCGTGGAGAGTATTCTCTAAATGTGCCATTTTTCAAAGAACCTGACGGTCTTTTTCCCAGTGAACTGGGGTCTGTTATCGCAACTGATTTCTTTGGGGATCCAAAGCGGCATATGATGTTTCTCCATATGAATGTGATAACTTCCTGCTCGCGTATTTGGGCGAATGCACCTGCTTCTACCCACTTGGAAAAATAGTCAGTCAAAACTAAAAGAAATTGTATATTACCTCGTCCCGCTGGGAGGGGTCCGACGATGTCCATTCCCCATTTGATGAAAGGCCAAGGCGAGGTGAGTGAGTGGAGGTGCTCGCCCTCTTGGTGAATTATGGGGGCGTATTTTGGCATTGCTCGCACCTTCTGACGAAGTCAGTGGCCTCTTTTTTTGTTGTGGGCCAGTAGTAGCCTGCTCATATGAGGCATCTGACGAGAGCTCGATTGTCGGTATGAGCTCCGTAGTGGCCTTCATGTACTTCTTCGAGGATGCTCCGTGTTTGGTTTGGTCCTAGGCATTTTGCTAGGGGACCACCAAACGTTCTTTTGTACAAGTCGTTATTGACGATGTTGTACCTGGCCGCCTACATTCGAAGCTTCTTGGCTTCTTTTTTATCGGGTGGGAGCACTCCGTCCTACAAATATAAGATAATACGATTACGCCAGTCCCAAGTCATGTTTATAGTGCGTACCTCGATTTGATCTATTGATGAATGGAAGAGAGTGACCATGTTCTCGTTTCCGTTTATGTTCCTGGTAGCTACCGCCAGTTTGGCAAGGCCATCTGCCTTGATATTCTGCGCTCGAGGTATCTGGTCGAGCTGGCATTCATCGAACTAGGGCAACAGCTTGCAGATCTCGACCTGATACTTTTGTAGTCTTTGTTCTTTGATTTGGAAAGTCCCTGTGACTTGATTGACGACGAGATGTGAATCACATAGGAGGACGACCCGTCGTGATCCGTGTTTGAGGGCCAGTTTTAATCCTGCAATCACAGCCTCATACTCGGCCTTATTGTTAGTCATATCAGGACATCATATGGACTGGCAAATTACTTCGCCTGTCGGGACCTCGAGTATGAGTCCCAGTCCAGATCCTGACGTGTTGGAGATGCCATTGGTGTATAGAATCCATAGGTCGGTAACTCGGTGGAAGTACTAATGGCTTCCCTCTCGACCTGGGGCATTATTTTGGCATTGAAGTCGGCGACGAAGTCAGCGAGTACTTGTGACTTTTATCGCTGTTCGTGGCTAATATATTATATCGTGCTTGCTTAACTCAATGGCCCATTTAGCCAACCTACCCGACAACTCGGGTATATGTAGGATACTCCTCAAGGGAAAGGTCATGACTACCGAGATGGGGTGGCATTGGAAATAAGGTCTAAGCTTTCGTGACACTACGACTAAAGCCAGGGCCAGGTTTTCGAGGTGGGGGTACCTCGTTTTGGCGTCGACCAAAGTTTTGCTAATGTAATAAATTGGAGAACATGTACCTTTGTTTTCACGGACCAAGACTGTGCTCACTGCAACGTCGGACACAGCCAGGTTGATTAGGAGGCGTTATCTGGTTTTTGCCTTGGCAAGTAGTGGGGAGGGAGGACAGGTATGCTTTTAATTCTCTTAGGGCATTTACGCACTTAGAATGTCATTGGAATCCGTTGTCCTTCTTGAGGATCGTGAGATGAACCTCAACAAGGCAGCTATACGGCCAGTCAGCTTTTGCACCTACTTCTGGCTGGTCAAATTTTCAGGTATTCCCTCTATAGCCTTTATTTTTTCGGGGTAACTTCAATGCCTCTCTACGACACCAAAAAGCCGAGGAACTTTCCTGAGGTCACGCCGAAGGCGCATTTCTCGGGGTTCAGCTTCATGCCATATCGCCTAAGTATGTCGAAGGCCTCCCTCAGGTGGTAGATGTGGCCCTCTTTTTTTTTTTGACTTGACCAACATGTCGTCTATATACACTTCCATCGCTTTGCTGAGCTGCTCTTTGAATGTTTTGGTTACTAGCCTCTAATAAGTTGCCCCTGCGTTTTTCAGTCTGAACGGCTCGACTCTATAGCAGTATGTCCCTTGGTGGGTGATGAAAGTGGATTTTTCCTGGTCCTCCTCCTCCATGAGGATTTGGTTGTAACCTGAGTAGGCGTCCAAGAAACTTAATAGCTTAGGCCCCGCTGTTGCATCGATGAGCTGATCAATGTGAGGTAACGGGAATGAATCTTTTGGGTAGGCCTTGTTCAGATCTGTGAAGTCCATGCACATGCTCCATTTCCCATTTTTCTTTTTCACCATGACCATGTTGGCGACCCATTGGGGGTACTTTGACTCTCTTATAGAACCGTTTGCGAGCATTTTTTCTACCTCTTCGCGGACGACATCATTTATTGCGGTGTTGAATTTTCTTCTAATATACTGTATCGGCGGGTAGAGTGGGTCGGCGTTCAGCTTGTGTGTTGCTATTTCCCTCGGTATGCCTGGCATATCTACATGGAAGAAGGCAAATAAGTCTGCGTTGTCAGTTAAAAATTTATGGAATCTACCTGGTTCCTGGAGTTTGTGGCCGATGTAAGCTTTTTTGTTGTGGTCGCTTTCATCCAGCTGAACGGAATCGAGGTATTCAGCAGTTGATCCCTTTGATTTTACGATGTTGGGGTCTTTGATGATGTCTCTCTATTCGTCACCGCCTGGCCCCGACCTCGCTAATTGCTACGCCTCTGTGCCTTTGTCTTTCAACTGTTGCATGCGCAGTCTTGGGCGATGCAATAGCATTCTTGGGTTGTGCGCTACTCGTCGGGAATGCTGAACACTCCCCACGAGATGGCCCTCATAGAGTGTATCCAGGGTCGTCATATGATGTCGTCGTACGCCGTGTCTTGATTCATGATGTGGAATGTTGTTTCTAGGGTGATACCACCTGCCAGAACGGGTAGTATGATCTCTCCGGAGGTCCGCTCAACTACATTGTTAAAACCTGTTAGTGTTATGCAGCGTGGTACTATCTTATCCTCGAGTCTCATCTGTGCGAGAACTCTAGGGTGGATAATACACGTGTCGCTTCCTCCATCTACCATAATCCGTTTTACATTGATGTATGAAATTTGTAAAGTAATAACTGGAGCATCATTGTGAGGGAAGGCCAAACCGTGGGTATCCGACTTATCGAAGATGATACTTTCTTTGAGGTCGTCATAACGTTCATGGGTGATCGATCGCTTCAACTTGTGGGTGGTTGTGAATTTCACATGATTGATCATTGCGTCGCAGATAATCTCTGGATGGTGCGGGCTGGGGAGGTTGGTTTCGGGGGGCCTTGATGATGTTCCCGCCCATGGGCGAAATTGGCTCTTCCTCGGTCGCTCATCAGCTCCCTCAAATGCCTTTGGTGGAGCATGTTTACTACCTTTTGCTTTAAGGCGATACGGTCCTTGGTCTTATGACCTCGCTCCTGATGGAATTCACATAGGGCATTCAACTTTCTGATGTTTGGGTTAGACTTTATCTTTTGCGGCCATTTCACCTTAGGGCCGAGCTTCTCTAGGGCGTAGACGATTTATGAAAGGGAAACAGAAAAATTATGAGCAGATAACAGTGGAGACATACTCTTTCATTTCGGTGAGTCCTTGTCTGCGGCCTAGATCGGCCATCGCCATAGCGGGGAGTAGTAGGATGGTCGTTATGATGTACGGCTGGTGCCTTTCACGATTGAGGCGTGGACCTACATGGTCCCTTCGCTTGTCATTTCGGCGGTGTTTTCTTGACTCCATCTGGATCGATGTCAATCGATGGGTTGGTTCGTTAAGGTTGTCTTTGTCCGCTCTCACCTCGACACAGTAAGCGTTGTGTATCTCTTCCAAGGTAGCGGGGGATATTTCATGAGCCTGCTCAATAGTTTTCTAGTCTTCCTCGATCCGCTCATGTCCATCCTGTTCTGGAAAGCTGCTACCGCTATTTCCTATGACACATTTGGAAGGCTCATTCTTTCTCTGCTGAACCGGGCGAGGAAGTCCCTGAATCCTTCGTCGGGTGACTGTTTAATGGTGAATATGTCATTCACCCTGGCTTCTGCTTTCTTAGCACCGGCATGGGCGGTGACGAACTTGCCAGCCATCTCCTCAAATGTTTTTATAGAACGTGCTGGTAGTTGTGTGTACCATGTCAAGGCTCCCTCGGTTAGGGTTTCCCCGAACTTCTTCAGCAGTACTAACGTCACTTGTTCTTTGGTGAGATCGTTGTATTTCACTGCGGTGACGTAGTAGATGATGTGATCTTCAGGTTCCGTTGTGCCATCATATATTTTTAAGTATTGCGGCATCTTGAATGTTTTGGGTATAACATGTGGTGTAGCCTCATCTCTATATGGTTGTTCTACGACCCGGCCGACATCTTGTTTTGGCAGAAGTTTTGGGGCGCCTGGTATCTTATTAACCCTCTCTTGGTGTTCCCTCATTTGGTCATAGAGTGCTTTATTCTCGTTCTCCATTTCCTCCATTTTTTCCTAAAATGGCAGCGAGAGCGTCATTACCTGCATCATTAATAGTGTGAGTGGTACCTGCTGAAGGAGGAGCATGTTGCTCGTTGGTTGTCGTTGTGATGTCGATTCGTGCATCATTTCTACTCTCCCCCTGAGCGGGTTTGTCGACTATGTTGTTCAGTGTACTCGTAAACCACGCCTCCAGTAATTGTTTCACTGCTGGTGGTGCTTCTTCTGTCGTGGACATAGAGGCCCATTTCCCATGAGAGGTGGTAACACTGCCATGAGCGGGGAGGGGTGAATCACTTCGCCTGGGTGAAACGCTTGGCGCCACATTCTCCTCGTTATCTCCTTGAACCTCGTTGATGGTGCTTAGGACGTTATCAGTGAGGCATTCTACTGCCTTCAATCTTTCTTCTCCATTTCCTTCCATGTTAGGTTCTGCAAGCAGGAAAAAGAAAGTTCTGTTGATTTTTTTAGATCTAGAAGAAACTAAAGTTTTAACTAGAAATTCCCCACAGACGGCGCCAAATTGTTTGACCAGAAAGTACTAAGCTTTTTGTTAAACCAATTAAATAAGATGGTAGTGAGCAAATTCTAGTTAAATATAATAAATCCTAGATCCGAGATTGATAGATGGCAATAATGTGAAACCGCATTCAAGGCTATTAAATACTTAAAGGATACTCAATGATTGTGAATGGATGAGGGGATGATAGTAAGCAATAAATATGATAAATGTCAATAAATGTAAATAGGAGAAACGATTCATTCAAATATTGAATAATGTGGATGATTCCTTCTTCTGACAACAACGTGTGATAACTGATTATGAGAATGGACAAAGTGTTCTTGGATCATGTGAATGGAAAGGTAGAATAAACAACAAAATCAATCACAATAATAAGGCAAGCTTTTTGTATTATCTTCCAAGAGTCAACTTCTTACCAGTGTTCTTATCAGAAAGTGAATCCCCTTTTATATTCTCTATCTCTTACTATTTATAAGGGATATTCCTAGGAAACCTTAAAAAGTACAACCAGGGAAATATTCAGTTGAATATTCCTTTTGGTAATTCCAAGACTATCTTATTCATTACTACTATGTTTTTCTACTCGACCTCTCACTTAGCAACTCCTCGCTATTTGGTCCCTGCTCAACTTCGGCTATAGCTCGTTCATTCGCATTCGCTAAACCTGGTCGGATTTTGACCCATACAGTTATCATTGAGTATTTTTTTACCCTAAAGTGTAAAAAGTAGTCTAACCATTTGAGCACAAAAGCAAACTTCACGAGGATAATATTTAATTTTTATTTCCAATAAAAAATTATTTCTCATTTTTTCGGTTTTGACTAGTACAGACTATGGAGCTTCTTGATGAACACACAAGTCAGCTAAAATAATCTATATTCTTTTATAAATGAAGCATGGGACTTGCTTTTAGTTTTTTAAGGTTTGGAAATGGTTGAACCAATTCCATCTGGGAGGTGGAAAAATGAGGAAGAAGAAACCCAAATTCCTGTAAAAAGAAATGGAAAAAATTACTTATAGTGAAAGTGAACGGTATAAATTAAACAATCCTCTTAATTTCTAGTGTTTACACTGTTGTCTGCTTGTTTAAACAGCTTGTATCACCGTCCTTATGATCCTTTTATTTCGTATTCTAATTTCTGGCTCCTAGCTATGAACTTCACCAAAAATTATTTATACTATCACGTGCAACATAGTAATATTAATTAAATTATTTGTTTTATCTTTCGGCTAATCAATTCAATCTTCCCACATGCTCTAGAATTTCATATAGTATTAAATTACTTTCTAAGATTCGGAAATATCTTATCAACCCATATTTTTTAAATCCTTTATGTTATGCACTTAAAACTTATCTTTTAAATCTTTTATTGATACATAATTCTTGAAGTAAACAGTACTTAATCTATATCTTTTTTCTCTCTTTTCATTCGGCTGACTGTTACGATACTTCAGTAATAAAAGAGTGGAGTACAGTTAGGGAGTGGGTCCAGTTTGGGTAAACTCAAAATTCAAACTGAAATTTGAAATTTTTAGATTTTTTATTTGTATTTTTGGATTTCGGATTTCGGATTTAATTTTTAAAATGTTTGAATTTCGGAATGGATATTGAATTTCGGCTTGGATATTGGATTTAGATATCTAAAAATCTGAAGTATCAAATCCAATATCCAAGTCGAAATTCAATATCCATACCCTAAGGAGTCGCACTGAGGTCGAGTGAAGAAGCATAGTAGTAATGACTAAGATAGTCTTGGAATTATCAAAAGGAATATCCAACTGAATATTCTCCTGGTTGTACTTTTAGGGTTTCCTAGGAATATCCCTTATAAGTAATAAGAGATAGGGAACAAAAAAGGGATTGACTTTCTGATAAGAACATTTGTAAAAAGTTGACTCTTGGAAGATAATACAAAAAGTTTGCCTTGCTTCCGTGATTGATTTGGTTGTTTATTCTACTTTTTCATTCATATGATCCAAGAACACTTTGTCCATTCTCATATTCAGTTATCATACGTTGTTGTCAGAAGAAAGAATCATCCACATCATTCAATATTTGTGTGAATCTTTCCTCCTATTTATATTTATTGCCTAACATCATCCCCTCGTCCATTTACAATCATTGAGTGTCCCCAAGATATTTAATGGCCTTGAAGCTGTTTTACATTATTGACATCTATCAATCTCGGATCTAGGATTTATTATATTTAACTAGGATTTTCCCATTATCATCTTATTTAATCAATTTAACAAAAAGCTTAATACATTTTGGTCAAACAATAAGCTCAAAATCGAAAATCCAAAATATTCAAACTGATTAATTTGAATCCGAACTTAAAAATTCCGGTCCAATCCAAATTTATTCAGATTAGACTTGGATTGTCAATTCTTCAATCCGAAGATCAAAAATTTAGACCAAAATTTTTATCTCCAATCCGAACTGCCCGCCCACTCCTAAGTACAATAGTTAATGCATCAAAGTTTGGTGCGAATTCGAATTTTCAACTTTCTTAACTTTTTACACTAAGATTACGTACTTGAATTACTTAAATGCAAGAACAATAATATTAAAAATGAAAATAGTATTTAAAACTCAAAATTCCATCTTGACCAGTAATCCCTTAGTCCTAATTTAGGTGGCGATCTTTGGCTCGGCTAGAATTTATGGGGAAAAAAAACTTCTGAAATTTGTGTTGTAAAACAAATTATAGATATTTTGTATTGTCCGTAAATTATTTCACCAAGGTTACACGAGAAAGTTTAATATTAAATTATCTATTAATAAAAAGATATGAAATCTACATATATATTATTAAAAAGAGAGGCAAAAGTCCTTTCCTTAAGCCAAGTGGCAGCCTAGAAAAAAGCCACATGACATAAGTAATTAATAATTAGTTATTGGTTATTGTTTTTGAATTTAAATATCTATAAAATAAAATATTTATAATAAAAACGAAATTATTAAAAGGAGAGGAGAAAACCCTCTCCTTAAGCCAAGTGGCAGCCTAGAAAAAGGCCACATGGCATACGTAGTTAATAATTAATTATTTAGTTAATAATTAATTATTGGATATTATTTTTAAATTTAAATATATATATAAAATAAAATATTTTATAATAAAAAAATTATAAACAAATCTATCCATTCAAATTGGAGAGTAATTTTAAGTTGGAGTTTTTAATCTATATCTATATCTATATCTATATATTATTAAAAGAAAATGCAAAAGCCCTCTTCTTAAGCCAAGTGGCATCCTATAAAAAGTCACATGGCATAGGTAGTTAATAATTAGTTATTGGTTATTATTTTTGAATTTAAACATATATAAAATAAAATATTTTATAATAAAAAACGAAAGTTAAAATAAATCTATCCATTCAAATTGGAGAGTAATTTCAAGTTAGGATTTTTAAATCATTTTAAAATTAAAATTACAAAAAATAAGAAACTGCCAATTAAAGATTTCTTTGTTTTTTAAAATAATTTTTGTTTTTATTTTTAAAATTAAAAATTTTATTTATTCAAAAAATAATAATAATAGAATGAAATATATTACGCTTGATCTTAGCCAAAGGCCGAGAAAGGTATGTTATCCTCTATATAAAGAAAATACATCTTCTATTATATTATAAAAAAAAAATGTCTTCTTTATATTATAAAAATAAAGTAGCATGAAAAAATTTAAATAAAGTAATATACTAATAAAAGTTTCTATTAGCAATGCAATGATACTAAATATTGGATAATATAATAAAGAAAATACCAAACAAGCCTATTATTCGATAAATATAAGTCTCATTAATTTAATAGAGATTTGATTCATTAAAATTCAGATAATATTATTGAGAATAATAGGATAAAATTAATTAAAAAAATATTTCAAGAGTAATAAAATATATACATCTTGATTATATTATAAAAAGAAAGTAGTAGACAAAAATAGTAAATAATACGCTAGTATAAAATAAAAAAATATTTCAAGATTAATAAAATATATATATCTTCTCTTATATTACAAAAAGAAAGCGAGCAAACAAAAATATTAAACAAAATAATATGCTAATAAAATATTTATACTAACAAATGTAAAATACTAAAATTGGGTAATAGAATAAAGAAAAATATAGAATTAAAAAGTTATCCAATGACTATATAAGTCTCTTTAATTCAATAGAAATTTTGTTATTGGTATATCATATTGACAAATAAGATGGCAATTAAAATTTATTAAAGTAATATGATCTAATATATTCAAACAAACCCGATCACAATTTAATTTAATTAATTTTTTTTAATATTGACCGCGCATCGCACGACAGAAAAATTATTCAATAAATACATAAGTCTTTAACTAATAGAAGTTTTAATATTATGTATATCATATTGACAAATAAGATACAATTAAAATTTATTACGATCTAATATTGATAGTGCATTGTGCAGGTACAAATACTAGTACAAATTAAAAAGATAAGTATAACACATAAATCGGATTTTTCACATAATACGAGTAATTAAGGATAATTTCAATACTCCGCTTTATCTGCTTATTAATGCTGCAAATCGGGTCACCAAATGTGTGAAAGGCGACGTCTATTTCAATACTAACAGCCGCATTATACGTCGAACCACTGAAGTATCTCGCACGTGTGACGAACAAACTTTACTCCACTCCTAACTTCTCCGCGTACATTACAAATCATCGTGGCCTTACCGTTTACCGTTACATCAACAGGTAACCGGTAGTTACCCACGAGCCCTCTCGCTGTCAATAGAAGACTTTTTTGCCTAGGTCGACCGACATTACTCGGTTATAGGTTGACCCAATAATGCTAAAGCTCCTTATATTCATTTCCCCAAATAAATAGGCCTATTCCTTCTTCCCGCTGTATATTTTGCTCTTGTTTCTTTACTTACCATTCTACCGCTCTTGTTATAGTCAACGCCGCTCGCCGGAAAACTGAGAGCCACCTCTCCATTCCTCCACTCAGCTTCCGGCGTCACATATTTTCCGCCGCCGCCGCTTCAGGTAACAAAAATAAATCATCTGTAAACCTATACACATATACATACAAATAGAGAGATACTCTTATACTGTGATGCCGTCTCCGAGAAGTCACCGAAGAGTTATCGAGGAGAAGAACCGGAAGGGTAAGTTGCCGGAGAAATCCATGTCGTTGCACGGAGATATCTCAGGGAGCACTTCAGAGATTTCACGAAGGACTAGGACTGTTCCGAACTTGTTCTCCCGCGGAGGACCTTCTGCCGGTAACTCAGCAGAGGTGCAGGTTAGGTTGAAGTTGACGAAATTACTGTTAAATGTGACGATTCAGAGGAGCTTAGGTCCAATTCATGTGCTGATATCACCGGAATCAACCGTTCATGATCTTATCGCCGCCGTTATACGGCAATACTCGAAGGAAGGAAGACGTCCGGCACTTTGCTCCGCGGATTCCTCCGATTACGATCTTCACTTCTCGCAGTTTAGCTTAGAAAGTAAGAGCCGTTTGATTGTGCTTTCTTGAATATTTACCGTTAAATCGAGCCGTCTAAATTACCACCGTCCTTATCAATTATGATGATTTAATTGTTGTTATAAAAACAATTTATTAAGGATATAGTCGATAAAATAAAAATTTAAAGTTAAATTATTTTTAAATATAATTTTTTTTTAACCAAATGAATAAGGAAAGTGTGTAATTTAATAGTACCATTTCATTGGATAACGAATTGATTAATATTTTTTGTTATAATTGATTGGTGGGTCCAGGTTTGGACAGGGCGGAGGAGCTAACGGCGTTAGGGTCTAGAAACTTCTTTCTGTGCCGCAAAAAGTTAGGCCCTGAAACTTCAATGGGAGGTGACTTAACGGAGTCCTCTTCAAGATGTACAAAACAAGCTGATACTGATATCACTATAGCCTTGCCTTGGCCTAAATTCATGGATTTCTTGCTGTGACTATTTTACTACTTCACAGCTTTGGTAATTTTTTTTCCAAACTCATATCCCGTTAAATCTGTATCACATTAGTTTAGATGGACGGCAGAGGTGGAGTCAGAATTTAAAATCGGGCATTTAAAATTTAAGTTACTGAGTTCTTAAAATTTAAAATTTGTGGGTTCACTATTTTAATTTTTTTAAGTTACTGAGTTCTTAATCAATAATTTGTACTGTATACGATCTAAATCGGGCATGTCCGATTTCGTAGGCACGAGGAGTTGCCTCGAGAGTAAGCTTGTAATAGACCAGACTCGAGTTCGATGGCAGAGTATGGAGCGTGAAGATCGAGACCGAGCATGACCGACTTCGAGTAAGGCATAATAACAGAATGACGAGATATTAGAATTGTATCTTATTTAGGATTGTATGATATTAGAATTGTATCTCATGAAATTTATTTTCGTTATTAGAATTGTATCTTATTTAGGATTTCTCTACTATATAAAGAGGGACCCCATTCATTTGTACTATCATCATTCGTTAATAAAAAATATATACGATGCTCTATTTCTCTTACTGTTTATTATTGTTCGCTATTGTTCTTCACTGTTCTTGTTATCGAACCTCGAGACCATCTCGAGTCGAGGTCGAACGCACTACTTGTACATTTGTTTGATTTATTTTATTGTTCAATTTATTCATCTAGTTCATTGTTTATCAATTGGTATTGAATTAGATCGCGTATCCTTAAAACCACAAAAAAAATTTGTTTGTTACTCGAATTTTAGTGTAAACAGTTTGGCGCCCATCGTGGGACCAAGGACAATAATGATTATTCAGTACCGATTCTGATAAAACACAGTACTTTACGCTTGTTCTTGTCAAGAATTTTGCTTTCAGGTTAAAACATGTCGAACTTGTGACAATGGCCTCGGGTTACAAGGGGAAAATGAAAATGTGATTGCTCTAGGAGTCGAGGTTCCATAGTTCAATCTCGGGGGAGTACCAGTTGCCAACTCGGACGATGTCAGTTCGCATGTTGCTCTAAATGCGGACCTCGATGAGAGTATACGCAGAGAAGGCCAACTTAGTGGCCAAGGAACATTAGGAAGAGGAGACGAAGCAGTTAGTCTCCAAGTGATATTCGAGATGCTTCAAGCTCAACAAGTCACCATTGCTTAGTTACAAAATCAACATAGAGCTCTAAACAGGGTCGAGCCGGAGATTACTCGCCGTACCGAGCCAGTATTGGAAAGGCTGAATGATAATGCATCGGGGATTGATCATGCGATAATGAAAATGCTCGAGGAGCTCACCAAGAGAATTGAATCAGGAGAGAAGAAAATTGAAGCCAATGATAAAAAAAGTGGAGACTTACAACTCCCGGGTTGATCAGATACCGAGGGCACCACCAATCTTGAAAGGTACGGATTCGAAGAAGTTTGTGCAAAAACCCTTCCCTCCGAGTGCTGCTCCGAAGCCCATTCCAAAGAAGTTTCGTATGCCTGACATACCCAAATATAACGGGACACTGGCCCCAATGAGCATGTTACCTCTTACACATGCTCCATTAAGGGTAATGATTTAGAGGACGACGAGATCGAGTCTGTGTTGTTGAAAAAGTTCAGAGAGACCCTGTCGAAGGGAGCAATGATTTGGTATCACAACCTACCACCAAATTCCATTGCTTCGTTCTCCATGTTAGCAGATTCCTTCGTGAAGGCGCATGCCGGGGCTATAAAGGTCGCAACAAGGAAATCAGACCTCTTCAAGGTAAGACAAAGGGATAATGAAATGTTGAGGGAATTCGTGTCCCGATTTCAAATGGAGCGCATGGAATTGCCACCGGTCACGGATGATTGGGATGTTCAAGCTTTCAGCCAAGGGTTGAATGAACGGAGCTCGATAGCATCGGGTCAGTTGAAACAAAATTTGATCGAGTATCCAACTGTAACTTGCGCAGATGTACACAACCGATATCAATCGAAGATCAGGGTCGAGGACGAACAATTAGGAACTCCTTCCGATTCAGTACATCCAAACAGGTTGACAAGTAAAAATCAGAGGGACGTCGACAGGGATCCAAGGTCGAATAAAGACCGATACCAACCATATCTTGCAGATCGAAGGAACAATGATTCAGGACGCAATTCCGCCCGGAATGATCGAAGAAGTGATCGAGGACAGAGTTCTCGAGGCATGATGAGCAAAAGTGGTTTCGACAAGTATGCAGATCCCACAGAGGCACCTCGGCTATTGGAATATAATTTTAGTATCAGTGCGTCAGGCATCATATCAGCTATCGGAAGGATCAAAGATACTAGGTGACCCAGACCAATACAGACCGATCCTTCCTAGAGAAACCCAAAGTTAATGTGCAAATATCATGGCACGCATGGTCATAGGACCGAAGATTGCAGGCAATTAAGGGAGGAGGTAGCCCGTCTATTCACGAGGGCCACCTTCGAGAGTTCCTCAACGATCGAGCTAAGAGTCATTACAGGGAAAGGGACGCCAATAGAAAGAATGAACATGAAGAACCTCAACATGTCATCCATATGATCGTCGGTGGAGTCGACGTTCCACAAGGACCCATATTCAAACGCACTAAGGTGTCAATCACTAGAGAGAAACGAACCCGAGATTATGTGCCCGAAGGCACCTTATCGAAGTGCTCGCTGAAGATCGAGACCGAGCATGACCGACTTCGAGTAAGGCATAATAACATAATGACGAGATATTAACAACCGACTGAAGATCTCGGCGGAAATCCAGGAACAAATCGAATCAAGCGGTTATTGACACCAATCATGAGATTTATTTTCGTTATTAGAATTGTACCTTATTTAGGATTCCTCTACTATATAAAGAGGGACCTCATTCATTTATACTATCATCATTTGCTAATAAAATATATATATATACACTGCTCTATTTCTCTTACTTTTCATTGTTGTTCACTATTGTTCTTCACTGTTCTTGTTATCTCGAGACCATCTCGAGTCGAGGTCGAACGCACTGCTCGTACATTGGTTTGATTTATTTTATTGTTCAATTTATTCATCTAGTTCATTGTCTATTAATTGGTTTTGAATTAGATCACATATCCTTAAAACCACAAAATAAGTTTAATTGTTACTCGAATTTTAGGGTAAACATGTACATAATTCAATAATTTTTCAAGACAAATATAAAATTTAGACAAAAATTACTAGTTCAATCAAATCCGTATCCGAAGGACTAGCTCCCCCTCAATAAAAGTCATCATTGCAATTTTGTTTTACCAGAGTATGAATGTACACGCAAATGGAGCCTCCAGTCTCTTTCCCCGATTATGTGCAAACTTGTTGGCACAACTAAATATTTCTAGGAGTTGTTATGGATAAGTTGAAAACATAAGCCAAAGAGTAGAGAAAAGGATATGATTTTTAAATTATATTCAAATTTTCAGATTTCAATTTATTTTACTTTCGACAATGACCTCACTTTTTACTTATGCATATAATTTTTCATTGATTATTTGTTCTCATATATAATTAGACGGATATACTAGTAGTTCCTTAAAAAAATATTGACCATTTATTAAAACAAAAAAATAAAAGCCCCCGTCTAGGTATTGAGTCGATTCCCCAATTAAGTACTAATAGTATTTCTTTTATGCAATGTGCAATAAGATTATAGGACGAGACTGGAAACGGTCCTAACGAGTTATCCCCAACTTGTCCAAGGGCCAAAATCAGTATAGCATTTACAAAAAGTGCGTCTGCCGGGAGTCGAACCCGGGTCTATTGCTTGGAAGGCAATTATCCTAACCGTTGGACTACAAACGCTACTGCTGATAGGTGATCGTAAAGACCCAATATCATTTAACTTGTGTTTGATTCTGTGCACTTGATAGCTTTTCTACTTCTCATTTTCATGAAATATTCCTCTCAAATAACCAAAAATTAATCCAAAAGAGCTGTTTTACATATTCATTTATACTAGAAAGAACAGTTTATACCTTTTATCTGGCTTTTTCAAGAACAGTTTAACAAGAATAATAACTATACTCGTATAAAGCCTTTCTATGAAAAGCATCAGTTCCGTAGCTAAACATATACATTGATAAACATAATGTATAGGATAGACATGTAATTTGAATTATTTATAATTGTTGTTGTAGTTAGAGTTATCCTATCGTATACGATTAAAGTCCGGACCTCCCGATTCTACTATTTGACCGGGACCTGGAGGTTGTATCGAAGGAGGCTTCGTAACGGAACAGACTAAATCACGAGGATAAGATATCGAGTTCAGAATCAAGATACTGGTCAAGATTGAGACTAGTAGCAATTGGAGCCAAATGATACGGGCATCAAATAAGATTGAAGATAGCATGATAATGGAAATGCGAGATATCTATGACAGGTCGAAGATCACGGTGGAAGTCTCAGAACGGATCAAATCACAAACGACAAATTCGCTAATCATGGGATTTCCTTCTGTAATTAGAGTTATACCATAAGGGAATTCCTCTACTATATAAAGGGGAATTCTAATCATTTGTAACACATCATTCACAGACATAAAAGCAATATAATTCTTTATTATCGCTTACACTCTTGTTCATCAGCTTGTTATATTTTAATTATTCTTGCATCAACCAGTTTGAGGGTATCCAAACTCGAGGGCTTAGTTCCATTCTAATATTGGTTTGCTTTACTTTATAATTCAATTCTGTTATTTATCTTCGTATTTATCATTTAGTATTGAGTAAAATCACGTATCCTTAAAACCACATTATAAGTCTAATTGTTATTCAATTTTAAGGGTAAACAGTTTGGCGCCCGCCGTGGGGCTAAGGATAATAGTGATTGCTTAATACTGATTCCGATAACACACACTACTTTACGCTTGTTCTTGTAAGTGTTTTTATTTTCAGGATAATATGTCAAACTCACAAACAACACCCCACACATGGTGACAACAACTTCAGATTTTAGGGGAAAAATGACAATATAGCCGCTCCAGGGATTGAGGGGCCTCAGGCTGACCTCGAGGGAGTACCAAATGCAAATCCCATCGACGTCAGTCTCCCTAAATACAAATTTGGGCGTTGATCCCGAAGGTAGAGTACGCAGGAAAGGTTGATCTGGTGGTCGAGGTACGCATGGCGGAGTAGACGGTGGAGTCAGCCTCCAATTGATATTCGAGATGCTATAGTCTCAACAAGCCGCTATAGCACAACTACAAAATCAACACCGTGCACCAAGTGGGGTCAATTCTAAGCCTCCACCAGAAGTTATTCACGGGGCCGAACCTGCACCGGAGAGATCGAACGCCAATGAATCGGGGACCGACCCCGTCATTATGAAAATGCTCGAGGAACTCACTAAGCGAATTGAATCATGAGAAAAGAAAATCACTGCAAATGACAAAAAATTAGAAATATACAACTCTCGGGTTGACCAAATACCAGGGACACCACCGATTTTGAAAGGTATGGACTCGAAGAAGTTTGTGCAGAAGCCTTTCCCCCCAAGTGCGGCTCCGAAGCCCATTCCGAAGAAATTCCGCATGCCGGAAATTCTGAAGTACAATGGAACCACCGATCCTAATGATCATGTCACCTCTTATACATGCGCGATAAAGGGGAATGACTTAGAAGATGATGAGATCGAATCTGTTCTACTGAAGAAATTTGGAAAAACTCTGTCGAAAGGGGCAATGATATGGTATCACAATCTGCCACCTAATTCTATCGACTCATTCGCTATGCTCGCAGATTCTTTCGTGAAGGCACACGCCGGAGCAATAAAGGTTGCGACTAGGAAGTCGGACCTCTTTAAGGTAAGATAGAAGGACAACAAAATGTTAAGGGAGTTTGTATCTCGGTTCCAGATGGAACACATGGACCTACCCCTGATCACAGATGATTAGGTTGTCCAGGCCTTCACCCAAGGGTTGAACGAATGGATTTCGGTAGCATCACGGAAGCTGAAGCAGAATTTAATTAAATATCCAGCAGTGACCTGGGCCGATGTGCATAATCGGTACCAGTCGAAGATCAGGGTCGAGGATGATAAATTGGGGCCCCCTTCCGGTTGTGCCTATCCAAACAGGCCCGTTGGTAGTGTTCAAAGGGACATCGACAGAGAACCCCGGTCGAGCAGAGATCAATATCAACCATACAACGCAGAACGCAGGAGCAGCGTCCCATGACGTAATCCCATTCGGAATGATCGAAGGAATAATGAGGACAGATTTCTCGAGGGATCATGAGCAAAATCGGCTTTAATAAACATGCAGATCCCACGTAAGCACCACGATTATTAGAATAGAACTTTAGCATCCACGCATCAGGTATGTCAACCATTGGGAGAATCAAAGATACCAGATGGCCCAGACCCCTACAGACCGATCCATCTCAAAGAAAACCCAACCAAATATGCAGATACCATGGCACCCATGGTCATAGAACCGAAGACGGTAGACAGCTAAGAGAGGAGGTGGCCTATCTATTCAACGAGGGACACCTTCTTGAATTCCTAAGCGACCGAGCTAAAAATTAGTTCAGAGACAGAGATGCAAATAGGAAAAACGAGCAGGAAGAACCACAACACATGATTCACATGATCGTTGGTGGGGTCGATATTCTACATGTGCCCATGTTTCAACGCACTAAAGTGTCAATCACCAGGGAAAAACGAACTCGGGACTATGTGCTAGAAGGCACTTTATCATTCAACGATGAGGAGGCAGAAGGGATCTCACAACCTCACAATAATCTCTATAATTTTTGAATAAAATTCAGGTTAAACGTGTTTTAATTGATCCAGGGATCTTGGCCAATATTATTCGATCAAGGATCGTGGAGCAACTCGTCTTACAGGACCAGATCATGCCCGCAACTAGGGTCTTCAATGGTTTCAATATGGCCAGTGAAACAACTAAGGCTTAAATCATCCTACCAGTAAACGTAGCTGGGACTATACAAGAAACCAAGTTCCACGTGATCGAGGGCGATATGAGATACAACGCCTTGCTCGGAAGACCTTGGATTCATAACATGAGGGCAGTCCCTTCAACCCTCCACCAAATGCTGAAATTCCCAACACCAGATGGAGTAAAAATGGTGCATGGGGAAGCCCATGCTGCCAAAGAAATGTTTGCGATCGATGAAGTAGTATCGATATCGGCACTTTCGTCAGCAAAAGGATCGGAGTCAAATGGAAAAAAAGGAGGTTAAATAGCAACCATAGGCACCAGCCTCGACTCAGTCGGAGAAGCAGGGAACGGACGAGGACGATGACTACTGGATCCCTCGATCCTTCATAATCCCCGAGGATTCCGACGCTGCCAAATTGACAATCGAAGAGCTGGAGCAAGTCTTAGTGATCAAGTACGTGCCCGAGCAAAAGGTATATCTAGGCACGCGGTTAAACCCCGAGCTCAGGAAAAAACTCATTAAATTTCTTATCGATAATATGATTGTTTTGCTTGGTCCCACTTAGATCTGACAGGGATCCCACCGGAGGTCACTACACATAGATTGAGCTTGGAACCGAAGTTCCGACCGGTTAAACAAAAGAGAAGGCCCCAGTCCGAGGTAACCAAACCTTTCAAAATAAGATCCATTTGGTAAGTAAAGTATCCCGAATGGTTAGTGAACGTAGTCATAGTCCCTAAAAATGGGAACAAACTTAGAATGTGCATCAACCATAAATATTTAAATAAAGCATGTCCTAAAGACTCTTTTCCTCTACCGAATATCGATCGCATGATCGATGCCATGGTCGACCACGATATCTCAACACTTACTCCGGATACAATCAAATTCAAATGAACCCGGAGATCCTTAGTTTTCTCATCACTAAGTACGACACCCATTGTTATAATGTAATGCCGTTAGGGCTAAAAAAATGCTGGTGCTACTAACCAATGCCTAGCAAATCGAATGTTCGAAGAACAAATAAGTAAATCAATGGAGGTCTATATTGACGATATGCTAGTTAAGTCCCTGCGTGCAGAGGGCCATTAAACAAATTTGCAGGAAACCTTAAATATATTAAGAAAATACGACATGAAGCTCAATCTGGAGAAATGCTCATTTGGGGTCGGTTTGGGAAAGTTCCTCGTCTTTATGGTGTCAAATCGGGGGATCGATATCAACCCCGATAAAATCAAGGCAATCAAAGACATCACAGTCGTGGACATTGTTAAGGTCGTACAAAGATTAGTAGGGGGGATATCCGCCCTAGGCTGCTTCATCTCGAGGTCTTCATATATAAGTCACAGGTTCTTCTCACTGCTCAGAAAGAAGAACAATTTTGCTTGGATCCCAAAATTCAAACAAACATTGGAAGAATTAAAGCGGTACCTATCGATCCCACCACTGCTTCATACTCCGAAAGCGTACGAGCAACTTTACTTATACTTAACAGTCTGAGAAGTCGTGGTAAGTGGGGTCCTATCTCGAGAGGAGCAAGCTATGCAATTTCCTGTTTACTATGTTAGTCAAACTTTAGGTGAGGCCGAGGCCCGATACTCACACTTAGAAAAATTAGCGCTTACTCTAATAAGCGCCTCTAGGAGTTAAAACCATATTTTTAATGTCGCCCAATTTGTGTGGAGACCACTTATCCTCTTTGAAATGTTTTGCATAAGCATGAACTCTTGGGATGATTGACCAAAGAGGCCGTCAAAATAAGTGGGTATGATATAGAGTATCAACCTCGAACAGCCATCAAGTCTCAAACCTTAGAAGACTTCATGACCGACTTCACGCCAGCCCTCGTACCCGAGGTCGAAAAGGAACTGTTATTAAAAACGGGTACATCCTCAGGGGTATGGACCCTTTTAACAGATGGCGCTTCGAACGTGAAGGGGTCCGGGATAGGAATCATTTTGAAGTCACCCACGGGCAACACAATTAGACAATATATGAAAACTTCCAAGTTGGCTAACAATGAGGCCGATATGAGGCCATGATTGCAGGTCTTGAGCTAGCTAAGAGTTTGGGAGCAAAGGTCATCGAGGCCAAATGTGACTCCCTACTTGTGGTAAACTAAGTCAACAGAACCTTCGAGGTTCTAGAAGATCGAACACAGAGGTACTTTGACAAACTACAGGTGACACTACATCGGTTTAAATAATAGACCCTACAACATGTACCTCGAGAACAAAACAGTGAGGCAAATGTCCTTGCAAATTTAGGGTCATTGATCAAAGACGACGAAATTACCTTGGGGACTGTCGTACAACTTTCAAAGTTAGTGATCGAAGAAGGCCACGCCGAAATAAATTCCACAAGCCTAGCCTGGGATTGGAGGAATAAATATATCGAGTACCTAAAAAGTGGGAAGCTTCTATCGGATCCTAAGGAATCGAGGACTCTATGTACGAAGGCTGCACGATTCACATTGGACGAAGATGGAACACTATATATAAGGATGCTCGATAGACCGTTGGCAATATGTTTGGGTCCCGGAGACACCGACTATGTCCTACAAAAAATTCACGAGGGCACTTGCAGTAATCATTTCGGTGCCGAATCATTGGTTCACAAAGTCATCAGAGCAGGATACTATTGGGCCAATATGGAAAAGGATACTAAGGAATTCGTTCGAAAGTGCGACAAGTGCCAAAGATATGCGCCGATGATCCACCAACCCGGAGAACAACTTCATTCAGTCTTATCCCCATGGCCGTTCATGAAATGGGGAATGGATATTGTCAACCCTCTATCATCGACACCAGGTAAAGCTAAATTCAGTTTATTTATGACTGACTATTTCTCTAAGTGGGTTGAAGCACATGCCTTTTGACAATAGAAAGCAATTCATCGGCAACAAAGTAACAAAGTTTCTTGAAGACCACAAAATAAAAAAGGACCTTGTCGACGCCATATCATCCTAGTGGGAACGGTCAGGACGAATCGACAAATAAGACCATCATTCAAAATATGAAGAAAATATTGAACGATGCTAAGGGAAAATGGAGAGAAATATTTCCCGCAGTCCTTTAGGCGTATCGAACAACGTCAAAATCCAGTATGGGGGAAACATCGTTCTCCTTAGTATATGGCAGCGAAGCTCTGATCCCGGTCAAAGTCGGGGAACTAAGTGTCAGGTTTCAATATGCAACAGAAGAGTCAAATCACGAGGCTATGAATATAAGCCTTGAATTGTTGGATGAAAAGTGGGAAACCTCCCTCGTTTGGATGCCTGCACAAAAGCATCAGATTGAAAGGTACTACAACTGAAGAGCCAATTTTCGACACTTTAAAATCGGGGACCTAGTTTTGAGAAAGGTCACCCTCAATTCTCGAGATCCTAACGAAGGAAACCTTGTCCCTAATTGGGAAGGACCATATCATATCCTCGACATCATCGGAAAGGGATCCTACAAACTTGGCTCGATGAACGGCGAAAAATTACAAAATAATTGGAACATATCACTCCTTAAACGATATTAATGCTATGGTATGACCTTCTCCATTTTCATTTATATTTTATACTAACCATCTGTAGGTGTTCGATCGAAGACCTCGAAGGATTCTCCAAACACAAAATCCTTACGTTTGAAAGCACGCGTTGCACTCTTTTTCCCTTAGATCAGTTTTTGTCCCAAATGAGTTTTTTCGGCGAGGTTTTTAATGAGGAAACCATTGTTCGTGCTAACTTAGAGAAATTCAACAGTATCCAAGGATTCTTTACAATGAAACGCGAATACTGGGGGGCATCACCATCAGATCATTACAAGAAAAATACTTCGTGTCAACAGGGTCTCGATAAGTAAATTTTGTAAAGGGCCAAACGGTCGAATGAATAATGTCCATGTAAATTACTCGAGCCATAACGGCAAAACATGTACGCATGTATAATTTATTGAAATAATTATTTTTCTTACCAGATGTTCCATGCCTTAGAAAAATCTATACTTTACAATTTCATACTTATGATCTACTGTAGAAACTGGCTTAAGGGCCGATCACTACTGAAGTTGAAACAACTTACCCCATACTCAGGGACTGCCGCCCAAAAATTGACATGATCGAATTATTAAACCTCGAGTCCGTAAGACCTTAAAAAGGCAATCCTCGATTTTATAGGCCAAGGCCACCCCACTCGAGGACTGACACTTCGAATAAGTTCGAAGTGTAATCGGGAAATAAGCCCAAGAGGCAGATCCCAAGGCTACGACCAAACTAACACGGTTCGTAGGCGTCCGAATTTCGTAAAAAAACAGGCCTTCAAATAATTTTATAAACTGGTTAAAAGGGCTACCCTCGACAAAATGACAAAAGGGTTTCGACAACGTCAGCCCTCGAAAAACCCTAAGGGTTATCGAATTATTCGAACCTTCGAACAATTTTGTGTTAAGGCGTAACAAAGAGAAGGGTTTCGATAACACCAACCCTAAAAAATTTAATGAGTACAGACTTATCTCGTGCCAAGGCATGACAAATTTTTATATGATTAACCTTTTTAATCCGAAAAGGGAAAAAAACCATTCTTTTGAGGCCATATTGACCCAATTCAAGTGTGTCACACCTCCTTTTTTTTATACGCCCCAAAGGGGGTACGGGAGTTTTTCCACTTAAAGTG
>MDKI01259345.1:0-15562 GCA_005239505.1 Nicotiana paniculata
AAAACACATAAAATGCAAGGTATATAATGCTTAAAATCATGAATTCTAGCCACACATCAATGAACATGCTCAAGCTCACCCTGTAGTTCAAGTATCTTCTGTTCAAGCCGCGAAACCAAGTCATTTGGTGCCGGAGTTCTCTGACCATCAAAAATTTCCACATTCTCAGCATGTGTGGGGTTATCTTTTCTGACACCACTCATATCGTCCATATTAGCTTTCCCTTTTCCTTTTGATGCACTTGGAGGAGGAGGTGGTGGAGGGCCTCTGGATCTGGTGTAGTAAGCTGATGATGCCAGTATATGGGAACCAACCTTATCGGATGTGAATAATCAAAAAAGAAAGAAAAACAAAAGGCAACCAAGTTAGTGAGAGTTCTGAAAAATGTTTGCAGTATTTAAACACATATTGCAGGAATGTAAATTCGCGTCCTAATTTGGGAGCCTCGTTGTGCCCGAGGTAGGCCTATCGACAAGTAGATTTGGAGAATTTTAATGCCAATAATTGCCTCATTTCATTAACGCAATAAATAAGACGAATCTAAAACGACAATAAGGTAAGTCACTAATGGCACTTGGCCTTATTAAATTCAAAAAGCAAAAATGAATAAACCTAATCTACTTGGTCCCAGAAGGACCTTCTCCAGGCCTAGTTCTCTTGGCTTCGTCGATCAGGTTCCCCAGGTCGCGCTGTCCAGCAGCAGGTATCCCTGGCGAGATGTCCTCCTTCGATACCTTCAGTATTCTGGAAGTCTACGACTCTTTTACTCATTTTCCCTTCAAACTGCATAATACCTCGCTCCAGATATTCTAGCCTTTCATTAGATCTGGTAGCCATTTCCCTCCATTCATTGATTAATTCCATATCAGTCTTGTGTTGTTCCAGATGCTCAGCCTCGGACTCGCGAACCCTCTTGCGCAATCTGTTATTCTTCACCTGTGCTTTGGTAACTTCATCTATGACTCTATTTCCTCGACCGACCCCTGGCTCGACTATTCCTGCTATGCAATCCACCAACCACGATGGGTAAAGTACACATGCCCTGAGTGATATCGATCCGGCTCGATGGTTTCCCTTTCCACAATAATCTTCAAGTGCCACATATGTTTAGCTTCACATTTATATGGGATGTCATCATCTTGGAAATCCCCCCTGTAGTGGCTCATCTTGGAGACTCGTGGTATAATTTGTTTTCTACCAGCTTGTCTCATAACCCTGATAGGAACATAGGGGTGTATATCCCTTAACCGATCAATACCAAGTGTGGAGCATCCCTAGATCGGATGATGAACTCATTGGTGGGGAACCACTCGAACATCCAATGAACCTGGTCCTCAGTTAAGTTGTCAAAAAATTGCATCCATTCCGTAGCACTCTCCGGCTGGGCAAACCTGTTTGGGATAAAAGTCATTCTCTTGGGGTGATGAAAGGCTATGTGATCGTTCCAAGGCCTTCATGGAAACTCTTGGCGGTATTTACCTCTCTGGAAATGTTCTAGCAACCAAATTTGGAGTAGAAAATTACAACCCTCGAAGTGTTTGAACCCCTTCTGACAACGATCCAAGGCCCTATATATGTCTGCTATAATCATAGGGACAATAGTATATGTTTGTCCCTCAATTCCCCCCATTAAAGCTTTGGTTACCATGGCCAGTCTGGTGTGAACTCTATCCTTTTTGCTTGGAAACACTATCATACCCAAGAAGCATACAATAAACACGAAAACCCTGTGATGAATCCAACCTAAGGAAGTGATAGAGAACTTGTCATGGAAGATACGGTAGGATATATTGTGACCATATCGCTCATAAAGAAAGTCAAAGGGTATATAGGACTTCTTCAGAAACACCAATTCGTCATTCTTTTTCAAACCCATCATTTTCAGAAACCCTCTGGGAGTGCGACTTTTTGGCACCAATAAACCGGGACTGTCCCAAGGTAGTCCAACGAATCCCCCTATTTCCTCCAGAAGAGGAGTCATTTCTATGTTGCCAAAACGGAATACGACCCTTTCTCCATCCCAGAACATAGTAGCAGCTTCAATCAACATGTTGTTTGGTTGGATATCTAATAAGGAAGGTAGATTTACAAGGACTCTCTTCACATGATTTTCATCACTTGACGAAAGGTCTTCCCACCAATCTAGCAACAATGGTGGTATGTTACAGACCATGCCGAAACTGGGGATTTCGTGCCTCATTTTCTGAAAAACAAATAGAGTTAGACCCTTTCACCCCTCCAGAGTCAATTATTTATACACTAAAGATTAGCATATTGGCAATTATTTCTCCAAATTAATGCACAGATCGTGGTTGTGTCCGTTGGGATTATGGAAACAAAGGTGGAATTTGGACAAGGCTTTTCTTAAAGGGTTATTATGTTGACAACATATTAACCAAGGCTAGGTTTGACCATGACGCATGAACAGTTATAATCAGGGCAAGGTTTCTATATAAGTCTAAATTGGTATCCTCAAGCGGACGACTTGAGGGGGAAAGGCACGGAACCGTCGACTGCACCGTTGATCGACTAGTTTTACCGCAAGTAAGCCTTTCCAAATTCAAATAGGGTGATATAGGAAGAGCGCAAATACTTATCAAGCGTTGCTATGGTATTAATTACGCACGAGTGGAATATGATATTGAGTATGATTTATGCAGAAAGAAAATAACACATTGTCAAGTATTTGCACGATGAAAAATGATAAAATACGGTATTTAATAATTTTAGAGGCATTTAAGAAAGAAAAGAAAGAGACAAGTCAGTTTTCATGGTAAAGAGTAATAAAACAAGAAAGAGAAATTGTAAATAACTGAAGATAGGCAAATAAATACACATAAAGTGGGAAGGGGAAGGGATATGCGAGTATTGACGGAATAATAAATACTTGTTTAAAGACTAATTCACAAAAACTAGGTTCGTTATGGTAAGAGCCTAGAAATATCCCCAGCGGAGTCGCCATTCTATCGCGCCCCCTTTTTCTCGCGAAATCGAGTTTCGGCATTTCTGGGATAACTCCTTCTTTTTGGGATTGGGTAACGGATTGGAAGAGTCGCCACCTAACAGATTAAGGTGCGTTAGGGCACCTAGAGAAATTAACTCATAAACCAGTTTGCATCATCAAAGATCAGGTAAGGGCTCAAATTATCTCGGGGGAAAGGTGTTAGGCACCCCTCGAGGTCCACAACGGTGGGTCCCGACCGAACTTAAATTAATCAAATTATTCTAAAAGGGGAGGAAAACAATTTGGACAATACAAGTAACTATAAACGAGATTAAAAAGGGGGGTCCTAGGTTTCTTAGCCTATAGGATCATTCCATGCAATACTTTGTAACTTCCCCAAGTTGGGATGTTACTCATAGCATTAGCGCACAGGCTATAGTTGTTACCTAAGTGTTCTAATATCTTCTAACTCGTTCCTTATGCGTGCACTACCAATCCCTTACCTATGGCCCTGGAGGTATTAGGACCTCTATTTAGGGTGGTTTTAGACTGACCTATATTACTTAAAAATAAGAAATCTAGGCTACAAAAAAATACAAATAGGACTTTCATGTAGGAAAAAACAAATAAAGGCTCACATTGACCTCCACAGGTAAGCAACAAATGCATGTAATTGAATCAGCAAAATTTGTTAATTTTAGAATCCTATAGGCAGGATATCCATATGAGCAGAAACATAATGTAAAGAAACAGTTTTATTAAGGCGAGCATCGAGACCTATTAACTTGCCTACTAATTCTATTAAGCATGAATCTGGACACTTTCAGGCAGCAAATTGTCACAGTTTTAGGCCCAGAAACATTAACAACCCTTACAGATTTGCCTAAGTGATAGCCAGAATTGGTCGAACTCAGAACTGATTAACGGAACCCTATAGGCATGGTTTCTACGAGTTTATTATAAACCTATAACATGGTTTCTAAGTGAACTACTGATTTTAACTCATAAAGACAGATTTTGTTCCTTTTAAGTCCTATAGGCATGCTTGCTAATTGCAGAATTGATTTAAACCCCTATAGGCATGATTTCTAAGTTGAGATTGATCCTTACTTCCTATAGGCATGATTTCTAATTACTGACTTGATTTTGAACTCCTATAGACAGGATTTCTATGTTTGAAAATTGATTTCACCCTATAGGCATGTTATCTATTAGTTTAAATCCTATAGGCATGATTTCTAGGTTTGAACTGATCTTTATTTCCTATAAGCATGGTATCTATTAAACGTATGTACGCAAAATTTTAAGCAGATTGCCAGAAAAAGTTATTATTCAAACAAGAAGAATCATATAGACATGGTCACTAATGCATGTTGGAGTTTAAAATGTGTGGATCCTAGAAACAGGATTTCTAATGCAGAATTAACGAAAAGGCCTATAAACAGGATCTCTAATATGCGAGTTTAAAAGTATAGAACTAAACAATCATGTAATTCCTATAGGGAGGATCTCTAAACAAGTAATGGAAATCACACAACTTGATCAACATAATTAAACTTATAGGCAGGATCTCTAACCAAATTTAACAAAAATAGAAGGAAACCCCCCAGCTTTCACTAATCAACCCTAAATCAGTTATTACAGAAATTATTACAACCCAGAATGAACAAATTACATAATAGTATCCAACACTATATGGAGCCTTCATAGGCCCAATATAAACTTGGGAACCAGGCATTCCAACAGAACAACTTTGGAGTATAGTAATGATCCATCCATGGAACATTAAAAGCCACGCTTCCAGTGTGTCAAAGTTCCCAAGGGCATCCGGGACCCAGGGCCATGCTCACACCAGAACCACATTCAGAAGGTAATTCATAAAAGATCCCCAGTGTGTCAGAGTTCAAAGGATTCTTAAGGACCCTAGGCAGTGCTCACACTGGGGGTGGTAGGAACCTAAATAACTAAGAGTAGGAGTTTGAAAAACCATTGCATAAAGGGTAAGGGAGGGGCAGGTTATAGAAATAGCTTAATTTTCAAAAGAAAACATATTCAGATTACAAGATTGCAAACAGAATTGCACCAAGAAACAAACAGAATCCATGCTCAGCACATAGTTCAAGCAGATTGGCATGTCATTAGGTAGTATTCATGCTAGTATTTAAAACAGTCGTGGCTAAAACACAAAAGCAATTAGGCAAAACATCTGAACTAAACAGACAGGACATATGAGTTAAGCAACAGACAAGTGATCACATATTTATAGTATCTTGCAAGAAAGTAGGCTAGACCTTAATCTTAGGAGAGGATTCATGCTATTTGAAATAACTTATCCTTAAGTTAACAGTATCATCAAATTTTCATAGAAAGAACAGAATCATGCTAGGAATTGAAACATGCTAGTCAAAAAAAGCATAGAGAATGGAATTACAAAGGTTAGGGCATACCAGTTGATAAGAAAGCAAATAAATGTGAAATAGCAGTTAATTCCCAGAATAATTTGGCCTTGGCTTTCAGCCGGCCAAATAATAAACACTTAGTATAGAAATCAGAACAAGAGAGAACAAACAGAACTTAGGTTTGTTGTGAGAATAACAGGATTCGAGTCTATGTAAAGGGAATGGGGAAGGGGTTTAAATAGTCTCAATGAGATAGACAAATAAGGTAATGAACCAATCCTACACAAATAAGGCATGAGAATAACTTCAGAATCAATTAGGGTCGACCTCAATCAATTAATAAGGCAAAAAAGCATAAAATCAGGCTAATACCACTTAATTTAGGGGAAATATTATATGGAATCAATCAATAGTCAAGTACCATATCAAATAAGTCAAGGAAATAGTTCTGGAATCAATTAGAAGTCAGTTCCATAATCAAAGCATAAAAATCAGGCTAGTAAGGGAGTTAAGGAAAGTAGTACGAGTAATAAATCACATAAATAAGGTAAGAACATGTAAAATCTTAATAAGGAAATACTGGTACTAAAGGAAAGCTGATTTCAAAACCCAATTTAGGTAAGTAAAATCAATTAACACTTAATTGAAAGAGTTAAACGGGCAGATACAGTAGGATAAATAAATAATCGAAACCCTAAGAAATACATATAGATAGAACTGATTAAATCAAATAAAAATAAGTCGAAAATTAAATAAGAAAACTAGAGATGAAACCTTTAAATGTTAAAACATTTTTTCTCAAAAATCCGTTAGAACCAAAACCCTAGAAAATCGGTCATAAAATAATAAAAGTAGTAAGAAACAGAAATATCAAAATTTTAAAGAGGAAATACTAAAACAAACACTAAATCATTTCATATATAACAAGATCTAAGCAGATTTATCTAGGAAATAGCCAGGTTCATAAAAACAATAAACAGAAGTGAACCAAATCTGGTTTGAACCAGAGATTTGAAACCATAAAATACGAAAAAGTTCGTACTCACAGGTATCGGAGTGAACATAGATGAAATAGCCGAGATATGAGAGACTTTGAACCAGATTTGGTTCGAGTCTCTTGAGATTCACATCAAGTAACAGAAGAATCATATAACCAGTAAAGAGATGAAGCCAAATAAGGCATGGAATCGAAGGAAAATCCCATGATTCAAGAGGGATGTGTGATGGAGGGGATAGGGTTCGAAGGGGTGAGAGAGAAGAGAGGAGAGTGGGGGATCCAAAGGCAGCGGGTTGGAAGAAATAAGGTAGGGTTTAGGGGTGTTTGTTTAATTAAAAAAAGGTGAGTGATTAGGGATCGTTGATCTTCTAAGATCAACGGCTAGGATTAGAGTTTAGGCATACAGGTCTAATTTGGATAAGTATGGATCTGGGTTAGGGTTTGGGTATTGGGTTATGGGTTAGGTTAGTATTGGGCTGAGTTAGGTCCGAAAAAATTTAATAAAAGGGGCTATGTTTTAAATATCCAATTAAACTAATAAAATAATTTATAAAAATAATTAATAGATGATAAAAATTCCATTTGTATATGAAAAATGATTTAAAATAATTATTTAACATTATAAAAATAAATAATGTAATTATGCATATATGTGCTATTATTGCAAAATTATTGCAATTATAACTCAAAGGTGTATATATAATTATGCATAAAATTATTAAAGATTAATATAAATATAAATGATAAAATTGAGAAATAAAATTATTATAAAATTATTTGTAATGCAATTAGTAATTATTTAGATAATAAAATGTTGGAATAAATTAATTAAAAATCCTTTTAAAATTACAGAAAATTATGGAAAAAATACTAGTTGATGCTCATGCACTATTTTGAAGGTATATATGTATTTTTGAAATATATATGAAAAAATTGGGTATCAACACTTGCTTCCAGGAGTTTCAGACCACTCCCCAATCGTGTTGAATACAATAGTGAACAATTCTAAAGTTAAGAGGCCTTTCAGACTCTTGACAATACTCCTGCAACAGGAAAACTATAGATAAGCAGTTAGAACAGTTTGGACACAACAAATTCAGGGCCACACTATGTTTAAGATCAGCAGGAAGCTGAAGATGCTGAAAATCTAAACTAGGGACATCCACAAAGAATTTTCTTCCGTTGACAGCAAACTAGAGAGCCTGAAGAACAAGCTGGAGGCAGTTCAAAGGGCCATAAATGAGGATCATTTCAATCCAGCACTCATAGAGGAGGAAAAACTGGCACTCACGCTGATTGAGAAATGGGATGCAATACATGAAAGAGTACTTAGGAAAAAATCAAGAGTTATATGGATAACACTGGGGGATTCCAACTCCAAATACTTACATGCCTATCTAAAAGCTAGACAAGTAAGGAACAAAATATCATGCATCTACATTGAACAAAATGTTAGACTAACTGAGCCAGACCAGATTCATAATGAGTTTATTAGTGTTTCAAGAGGCTACTGAGAGAGACAGGTCATATGTTGCCTGGTTTGGACATCATCATAGCTAGGGATGGCCCCACTTTGACCCTAGCTCAACAACAATCAATGTTGAACCCCGTGACAAAAGAAGAAGTCTTGCAATCGGTAATGGATCTTCTAGATGATAAAGCCCCAGGATTATATGGATACCCAACTGAATTTTATGAGGCATTTGGTAAACTATAGGGGATGAAGTGACTAAAGCTATCCAACAATTCTTTGAAACAGGCAAGCTACTCAAAGAGATAAACTGTACCACTGCCCTAAGGTTGATCATCCAACATATGTTAAAGAATTCAGGCCAGTTGCATGTTGCTCTACTCTATACAAGATCATTTCTAGGATTCTGACTAAGATATAAAAAATAGCAGTGGATTATCTTGTTGCTACAACTCAATCTTCCTTCATAGAGGGGAGAAACATTTAGACAATGTCATACTTGCACATGAGTTGGTGAAATGATACACAAGAAAATAAGTATCTCCAAGATGCATTATAAAGGTTGACATTAGAAAAGCCTATGACTCGGTTGAATGGAGCTTCCTTAAGAACCTACTGATCGAATTTGGGATTCCTCACAAGTCTGATCATGGAGTGTGTAACCACAGTAAGCTATAAATTGCTGATAAATGGAGGTATAACAACTAAATTCCCAGCAAAGAAAGGTCTAAGGCAAGGAGACCCTTTTTCACCATATCTCTTTGTGCTTGTGATACAGTACCTAAATAGAGCACTAAAGCAGCTGCAAAGAATTCCAAACTTTAACTATCATCCTAAATTCTCCAAGCAACACATCACTCATATATGTTTTGTTGATGACCTGGTCCTGTGTTGTAGAGCAGGCAGAATTTCAGTGCAACTCATGATGAATTATGTTGAGTACTTCTCAACTGTATCAGGACTTAAAGCTAATATGGAGAAGACCTCCATGTACATTGCTGGTGTCAAAGATGAATTCAGATAACAACTCGTGGCTAAACACAACTTCTCTCTTGGCAACCTTCCCTTCAAATACCTAGGAGTACCAGTGTCTGCTACAAAACTGAATATCAACAAGTGTATGCCTTTGGTGGAAAAGATTGTGGCAAGGATCAAATGTTGGTCTTCCAAGTTTTTATCATATGCAGGAAGACTCCAATTGATAAAAGTTGTTTTGTTTGAGATCCAAACCTGTTGGGCTCAGATTTTTCTACTCCCCAAAAAAATAGTTAAATTAGTTACTGTTTGCAGAAATTTCCTCTGACATGGTACAAGGGAGAATGCTAACAGGGCAGCCATTACCTGGGAGACAATATGCTAGCCAAGATCTACTGGTGGACTAAATATACTCAATTTCACCATGGGTAATAGAGCTGCAATATTGACGTTGTTATGGGCCAATTTCTCGAAAAAAGGATACACTTTGGGTCTAATGGATTCAACATCAATACACTAAAGGGGAAGACTTAAAGGAAATAAGAACACCAAGACAAGTAAGTTGGGTGGTTAGAAAGATATTTGAGGCTAGACAATGGCTAGCACAGATGCTAAATTTAGCATTAAGAAAGCCTATAAGGACAGTAGAGAGAATACAAAACTGGGAAATACAAGTGCAAAGTGAGTGTGTGCTTTGCTCAACAGATATAGAGGGAACACTCAATTACTTATTCTTTGAATGTAGGTACTCCTAGACTATATGACAGGAACTACTTCAATTGACAGGAATACAGAGGCAAGTGAGATCATGGAATGAGGAACTAGTTTGGATGGGAAACATAACATGAAGCAAGCATCCAAGAGCAGCCATCCTTTCTTTCATATTTGCAACCACAATCTACCATGTTTGGATGGAAAGAAGTAGTATAAGATTTCAACAACTGAAGAGAACAAGTATAGACGGACTGAAATAAATAGCCCTTCAATTGCATATTGTTAGACAAAGATACTCCAAATGGAAGAATGAACTAGATAGATTAAGAGGCTATCCAGACTAGGGGCTACCAGATATCCTTGCCTCTACAACTGATACCCTTCTTAAAAGGTGAACAGTTATAGAGCTCGAAACTGGTACTCGCTAGTATAGTGAGAGTTCCATAGTTATTTTTTATGATCCTATCTCTAGAGTCCAATGAGCAGATGTTCTTCTAAATAATTATACTTGGTTGAATCAAATTTTCCATTTAACAAAAAAAAAATTATGAAGAATATTGAACAGCTAATTGCCTTGCTTTTACTTGTCAAAGAAAGTAACCACTTTCATTTTAATCTACTTTATGTGCATATGGTTGAGAGGATGGGGAAGAAGGAGAGGAGGGAGGGAGGGAGGGAGGGAGGGGAGATTAGATGAATGAGAAAGGGTGCAAATGGTGGGTGAAAAAATTGAAAAGTGCCCACTTTTATTTTTATTTATTTATTTTATTGCATAATACATATATCATCAGCAGGGACCCACCTTTATTTTGGTTTATGCGCCTTTATTTTTGTGATGACCCAAGGAGTCATTTTATGAACTTAGACTCTCTTCTAGGCTTATTAACCATAAAAATATTAATTTTAAGTACCTCAAATTTGCGTGCGCAGTCCAGGGTTGAAACTGGAAAGCTTTTATGTGAAAATATGGGAAATACCAATTTCTAGAGTTAAAATTTGATTATAGTTGACTTTGGTCAATATTTTTAGTAAACGAACCCAGATCTGTGTTCCGACAATCCCGGGAGGTCCGCAGTAAAATATGGGACTTGGGCGTATTCCCGAAAATGAATTCCGAGGTCCCTAAGCCTTAGAAATTAATTTTTGAAAGAAATTATTTTGCTGAATTATTAATGAAACAAAGGAAAAAAAATTAATGTTTGAAACCATTGGTATTGGGCCCGTATTTTGGTTCCGAAGCCCGGTGCATATTTGTTATAGTATTTAGATGCTAACTGTGAAATTTGGTGAAAATCGAAGTTTATTTGATGTGGTTTGGACGTTCGGTTGAGAAATAATGAACTTTAAGTGTTCTTGAGAAAGATGATGAGTTTTGAGGTTTAATTCATAGTTCTACATGTTATTTTCATGATTTGATCGTACGAGCAAGTCCGTATGATATTTTTAGACTTGCGTGCATATTTGGCTTAGAGCCCCGAGGGCTCGGGTGAGTTTCGGATAGGCCACGGGATGTTTAAACATGTAATGCTGCTGTAAAATTCTGTTCTGGTGCACAGTGGTATTTTGTGCTATGCGATCGCATAGTAACTACCGCAATCGCATAGAGTAAATTCTGGGGGTTCACCAATTGTGCTATGCGAATGCATAGCTTACCTACGCGAACGCACTGTGTTAAATTGGTCCTGGGGGAGGGGAGCCCAAGTACCCTATGCGAACATAGCCCCCCCCTACTCGATCGCCAAGGCCAATAAGGCCTGACCCTATGCGAACGCGGGCAGGCCCATGCGAACACATAGAAGGCCTGCCCAGCTATATAAATACACTTTAAACGCGGACAAAACCCTTTTTCTTCATAATTTTCGAACTAAACAGCCCTAAGGACGGTTTTCTTCATCAAAGTTCATCCCAAGTTGTTGGTAATCAATTCTAAACTTTACTCTTTCAATTACCCAATGCTTTTCATCACATTTAAATCAAAAACTAAGAATTTTTATGGTAAAGATTGAGGCTTTGTGTAAAATTAGGGAATTTTATAAAAAACGAATCTTTACCTCGAATTGAGGTCGGATTCCGAAACTAATTGTATATTCGGGCTCGTGGGTGAATGAGTAAACGTAATTTGGTCCGAACCCCGAGTTTGGACCAAGCGGACCCAGGGTCGGGTTTTAACTTATTTTTAGAAAACTTAGGAAAAATTATAATTTTCAGTAAAGTTAGTTCCTTTAGCATTAATTAATGATATTAAGTCAATTATGGTTAGATTCGAGTGTGTTGGAGGTGAATTCAAGAGGAAAAGCTATAATTGAACATTGAGTGGTCTGTGAAGTTGAGGTAATTGCTTGGTTTAACCTTGACTTGAGGGAATAGGAATCCCCAACTTAATTGTTATGTGAAAATGCATGTGTGTGGTGTATAGGTGAGGTGACGAGTATCTATGCACCACCAAATGTTCCACTTACATGATCCCTTCCCCGTTTCTAATCTAATTGCTTCATGTTTTTAATTGTTTCATGTTCATTGTTACCTTCTATAATTACTTAGCTTGTTATATTGTTGTAAGCCTTGTTGCAATCATGTTTGGGAAAGTATTAGTTGTTTTCCTTGGTTTCATTGTGGTACATAAAGACCGAGTGGGTTGACATTGTGTTTATATATATATATATATATATATATATATATATATGTATGTATGTATATTCCTGTTGGTTCATTTTGAGATATTATTTATGAAGTTTGTTAGAACTACCGTTTATTGTTTATGACTATTGAGACAAAAGTATTGTGAAAGGCTTGGCCTGAATTGTGAAAGTTTTGATATAAATTAATATATATGACTGTGATAAGGGTGGACTGGGGAAATAAATATATACTATGATAAGGGTGGACAGGGGAAATATATATATAGGACTGTGATAAGGGTGGACACGGAAAATATATATGACTGTGATAAGGGTGGACAGGGAGAATATAAATATATTGTAACGACCCGACCGGTCGTTTTGCATTATCGGACCCCATTCCCCTAAATGAAACTTTCCATAGCGGCTTATTATGATTTATGACTTGCGGGAACTGGTGGTCCGGGATTTGGAGGTGATTAGAGTGCTATAGGAACATTTGTTTCCTTAAAGTTGGACTTTAAGGGGTCAATATTTTTAGTAAACGACCTCAAAATCGAGTTTCGACAATTTCGGTAGCTTCGTATGATGATTCTGTACCTGCGCATATGTTCGAAATAGGTTTCTGATGACACGGGAGCGTTTCGACGCCCAATATTGAAATAAGAGTTCCTTAAGTTCCTATTATGGTTTGGGACGTTTCTTTGTAATATCGAGATCCGAACGGAATTTCGAGATCGAGAATAGTTCCATTATGTCATTTATGACTAGCCTGCAAAATTTGGTGTCATTCCGAGTTGTATATGTCGTTTCGGCGCGTTGTTAGCGAAGTTTAGAAAACTTAAAGTTCCTAAGTTTGGTTCTAAGGGTTTTGAGGTGTGATTTTGCGTTTTAGCATTGTTTTAGGAGTTCCGAAGGCTGGAGCGAGTCCGTAGTATGATTTGGGACTCGTTGGTATATTTGGACGGTGGCTCGGGTGGGCCTAGGTGCCTCTCGAACACCACACGAGGCCAAAACACCAGCTGCAATAGCTGTTGGTGCACCTGTTCTGGTGTGACCGCAGGTGCGGTTGCCCAGTCGTAGGTGCGGGACCTATCCTGCGGTCCCAGCCTCGCAGTTACGACCCCCAGTGGTCAGGCGAATTCTCGCAGATGCGGATAAAACTCCGCAGGAGCAGAGCCACAGGTGCGGTCTCCACTCCGCAGGTGCGAGCCCAGGCATCCTAGTCCATTTCCGCAGGTGCGAGCTTTTGCTCGCAGGTGCGAGACCGCAGGTGCGGTACTCGAGCCGCAGGTACGGAAACACTATTTAGACAATGTGTTTTTATACACGAGAATTAACTCATTTCCCTTATCTTCTTCTTCTTCCTTGGGGTGATTTCCACCATTTTAGAAGGGCAAACGACCTGGTTATTGAAGGTAAGTAAATTCCACTCTAATATTAGCTTCATGCATGAAATTAGTAGTAACCTAGGGCTGTCGATAATTTGAGAATTTATCGTGAATTAGCTATAAAATCAAGTAGAAATCGTATATTAATGATCCTTAGGCTATGGGTGAGTGTTTCCTCCGAGAATTTGTGGAATTCGAGCATGTGGGCCCGAGGTTGGATTTTAGAATTTCTTCAAGAATGGGAAATTTACTAAATGAGTAGGAGAATTTCCATATTTTGAGCATAAATTAATGAATTTGTATAACATTTGGCTAGTTTTGAGTCTTCGGGTGTAGAGTTCAGAGTTTCGAGCGCGTTCTTGGTCTGGGGAGTAGGTTCGACACGAGGTGAGTCTCCTTTCTAACCTTCTAAGAGGGAATTGTCCCCATAGGTGATTATAAATAATTGCATGCCCTTAATTGCGGGAGGCTACGCACGCACGAAGTGACGAGAGTCCGTGCATAGCTGCTACTATGTTATGTTGGGTAGTTCTAGGACTCACGAGCATGCTTATATTGTCTTACATGTATTCCTAAACGTATATTGAATTGCTTATTATCCTTGATTTGGCATGAGAATATTATTAAGTTGTGGTCCTTAATATATTGCTTAGGTTCTTGCCTTAAAGAATAATCTCTGATAATTCCCTAAAAATTGATAATTTTATGTATGTATGCGGCACCGCGGAACATGTATGATTCGTGAGCCCTACTATTATGTCAACTGCGTCGCATGTACGATTCGCGAGCGGGGTAATAGATGCATGTATGGTTCGAGCCGTTCGACCCTCAGCAGTGCACATTATTTTTCGCAACACTTCGGTCGTAAGTGTCCGGCCTATTATGTGTTTATGATTCACTGGGAATTTGTTGTAATTATACAAACTGGCTCATGTTAATAAGGGAATTTAGTACATTATGTGTTAGTGAAATTTGACATGCAAAGATAAATACAACTATACTTGATGATATATCTCCTTGTGATTTCTACTACTGTTATGCCTGCCTAATTCCTATTAAATCATGTTATTTAGAAATGTTGACCCTAGTACGTATCACGTCTACCTCTCGTAACTACCTCTTCGAGGTTAGGCGGGATACTCATTGGGTACATATCTATTTATGTACTCATGTTGTACTTCTATACTTAATTGTACAGGTTCTGAGGCTGGTGCATCTGGTTATCAGACCGGATCTTGATTCTGATCTCAGTTGGACCCACCCGACTTCATGGTGAGCTGCTTCTCCTGACAATCCTCGGCGGCACCTTGGAGTTTTCTTTTTCTTATTTCCCGTCTATTCCTTTCAGACAGTGGGATTGTATATTCTGTTTTGTATATTCTGTTAGTATGCACGTAAGACTTGTGACACTAGTTCTTGGCACACATGTAGTTGTTATTTTGGTTTTTCAATTTTGTATATATATACATTTTGGCTCATTCATCATCATGACTGTTTTGATTAAAATTGGCTAATTATCCTTGTCAAATCATGTATTAACTTACAAAAACTGAGTATATTTTAAAGTGTTAAGCTAATAAGAAGGAACCTTTAGTAAATTAAGAGTCGGCTTGCCTGACCACGCTGTTGAGCGCTGATCACGCTCAAATATGTCTAATAAAATACTAAGCGGGCGTTGCAAATATAATCCGAGTATTATGCCCAGAGTCGATCCCACAGGGAGTTAACATATCAAGAAAGTTGTCAGAATACTAAACTTTCACTTGGTGTTGTTTAAACTACAACAACTAAATGAAAATATTAAAACTAAAGATTAACTACAATAAGGTGTAAACAATTGTAATAAAGGTCTAAGGTTATGGTTTCCCCCGTCGGTGAACTTACTTTTCGGATACTTCATATTGATTGATTAGTTGTCTCTATCAATCATGAACACTCTATCTACCATAAATCTATCTCAAGTAACTATGATAATTTACTAGACACACTGTCTCAAGTTACGCTAGCTAGATTGCATTACAATTCACTTTAGATTGCACCCGAAGTATCGTTA
>ML304991.1:0-45617 GCA_005239505.1 Nicotiana paniculata
TTTGGGGTCTATTTATAAGTTTAGGACAAACCCTAAACGTGTAGGAGACTTCTATTTCAACTGGGAAACACTTAAACTCGTCAAAACTAGAAATTGACCAGAACTAGGAGACCAGGCGTTTTGGGTCTAAGGCCTGGATAAGGCCAGGCCAGGCCTGGCTTTAGGAGACTAACGCCCCCCTAACGCCAGGGCCAGCCTGGCTTTAGGAGGCAAACGCCTGGATAAGGCCAGGGTGTTCCCTCTTCGCCTCTCAAGCGTATTTTCGACGTATTTGCATCCATTTAGCCCGGTTTCCATCTCCAGTTCACCTACACATGAAATAAACTCCATTAAGCACATAAAAAGTGTATTTTTATCATTAATGCGCATAAACTGTAAGGCATATAACATGTTAAACTATGAATTCTAGCCTCGCATCATGAGGATGACTGTATTTTTAAAAGACTTGATCGTTGCTTGGGAAACTTAGAATGGAAGCAGTGTTGGCCTAACTTGGAGGTAACACATTTGTCCAAAATTGGCTCAGATCACAGTCCTTTGCTCATAAAAAGTGATCCCAATGCTGCACCTGTTAAGAAAGCATTTAAATTCCTAAATTTTTGGTTGAAACATCCTTCATTTAAAGGAGTAGTCGAGCAACATGGAATGCAGACTTTACAGGAGATCCATTCTATGTTTTTAACAAGCTTAAGAAATTGAAGAAAGCTTTATCAAATTGGAGCAGGGCAACGTATGGTGACATTTTCAAAGAATTGCTAGTCTTGAAGAAGTGGTGATAGTACATGGAACACAATTTGAGAGGGATCCAACCTACCAATACAGGGAGAGATTGCAAAAGGTCCAAGCTGAAATGTTCAGATTTCTAGCGTTAGAAGAAGAGTTTTGGAAGCAAAAAGCAGGCATGTCGTGGTTCAAAGATGGTGATCTCAACACAAAATTTTTTCATGTTCATGTATATGGTAGAAGAAGAAGATTACAACTTAAAAGAGTGCAAAATTTAGAAGGAAACTGGCTAGAAAACAACGATGAGATGGCAGATGAAGCTGTGAAATTCTATGAGGATCAGTTCCACGAACAATTAGCCCATATAGATTTTCACATCCTTGAACATGTACCAACCTCGATGGATTTTAATTAGAATCTGGAAGTGACCAAGAAGCCTTACAAATATGAGATAAAACTGGCAGTAATGGGCTTAAATGGAGACAGTGCAGGGGGCCCAGATGGTTTTACAGGTTGCTTTTACCACTCGTGTTGGGATATAATAGGAGATGATATAGTAGACATGGTGAATGCATTTTTCAATGGACATGAATTGCCCAAGTATGTGACGTACACAAATCTGGTTCTACTACCAAAAAAGAAGGAAGTCATGACATACTCAGACATGCGACCTATTAGTCTGAGTAATTTTATTAATAAAATCTTCTCAAGAGTTGTGCATGAGAGGTTAGCTGTGTTGCTTCCAAATATAATCTCAGAAGAGAAGGATGGTTTTGTTAAAGGTAGGAATATTGTGTAGAATGTCCTCTTAAGTCAAGAGATCATCACTTAAGAACAAGAGCAGGCCCAAACGTGGTAATCAAATTGGACATGACCAAAGCGTACGATAGATTGTCGTGGCTATTTTTGACAAAACAAATTGAGGAAGATGGGATTTGGAGAGGTATTTATTGACATAGTGTACAGATTGGTGGCAAACAATTGGTACTCTATTTTACTTAATGGCCAGCCTCATGGATTTTTTAAATCAACACGAGGGGTAAAACAAGGCGATCCTTTATCTCCGGATCTATTTATTTTGGCAGCAGAAGCTTTATCAAGGGGGTTGAATTCATTGCATAGAACTGTGGGATTTCGAGGATTTGGCTTACCTAAATGGAGCCCGAAGATTAATCATCTTGCGTACGCAGACGACACAATTATTTTTTCCTCTCCACATGCTACATCACTGAGGCTTATCATGAGAGTCTTGGTAGCTTATGAATCTGCCTCAGGACAGCTGATTAACAAGAGTAAATCTGCTGTTTATATGCATAATTCAGCAGGAGAGGGGGTGGTGAATAAGGTGCAAAAGATCACAGGTATTGCGAAGCAATAATTCCCTTTCACGTATCTTGGCTGCCCAGTCTTTTATGCTAGACGAAGAATGAATTACTATCAAGGTTTGATAAATAAGGTGCTAGATAAACTTCAGGATTGGAAGGGTAAGTTATTATCAATAGGAGGGAGAGCTGTCCTCATTAATCATGTACTCCAAAGTATGCCAATTCACCTTCTTTCTGCAGTCAATCCTCCAGCATCTGTAATTAACAGGTTTCACAAAATCTTTGCCCAATTCTTCTGGAGCAATACAGTAGGAGTGGAAAATAGGCACTGGGCTTCATGGAAGACACTATGTTTACCTTGTGAAGAAGGGGGTGCTGGATTTAGATCGTTACATGATGTCTCCACAGCCTTGTTTTGTAAGCTATGGTGGTATTTCAGAATGAAACCAAGCCTTTGGAGCTCATTCATAAGTCAGAAATACTGCCAAAAATTAAATCCTTTGATTGTTCCTTGGAGAAGAAATGGATCTCATGTATGGAGAAAGATATTAGAATGTAGGGATCACATCGAACATCAAATTATATGGCAGCCTAAAATGGTATCCTCATTATTTTGGTTCGACAATTGGACAGGATTGTGAGCTTTATATATTGTAACTCCTCCTGACTTTGGAGTGGATGAAACTGTGCAAAACATATATGACGTGGTGGAAGATGGGAGATGGAATGAGGAGAAGATAAGGGAAATTTTGACACAAGAAATAGCTGAACACATCATTCTCAATATGAAGCCTAGAGTTGAAATACTGAACAGACCCTTCTGGATGTTGGAATCAAAGGGAACATTTAGTGTAAAATCAGCGTGGGATTATGTGAGGAAGATAAATGATCCGGGAAATGCATACAGAAATATTTTGGTGAAGGGGCTACCATTCAAGATTTCATTTTTTATGTGGAAGCTTTGGAGAAATAAGCTGCCTTTGGATGAATTTTTCATACGATTGGGATATCTAATGACTTCAAAGTGCTCGTGCTGTGTAGAACCTCAAGAGGAGACAATGCAGCATCTCTTTTTCTCATCTGTTGCTGCTGCTAAGGTGTGGAAATACTTCTTAGGACATGCATGCATATCGATTGAAGGCATCACTTTGCACCAGGCAATTACAAGGTGTTGGACTGCAGATGTGATTCCCAGACTTCAACCTATCATTCAAGCACTACCTGCTGTTGTAGTAAGGGAACTATGGAAGAGACGAAATAGTTCAAATATGGAGATAATGTGACGGTTAATAGAGTTATCTATCATGTGTCAAATACTATGCAACTTTTAGTCCAATTAAAAAAACCAAAAATGCAAAATATACCACAAAATTGGCCAGAGCTGTTACATAGAATGGAAACATATAAGCCAAAATTGAAATATACAAAGGTTCTGCGGAATTTCCCAAGTCCAGGATGGATTAAAGTAAACACAGATGGTGCGTCAAGAGGCAACCCAGGTAGAAGCTCGATTGGTTTCATACTGAGAAATGAAGAAGGAGACTTGGTGTATGCATGTGGCAAAGAGATTGATGAAGGCTCAAACTCTGTAGCTGAAACTAAAGCAGTTTTAGAGGCCTTAAAGCACTCTGTGGAGAATATCTTTGTGTTGATTGAGTTACGCACAAATTCGATATTACTGAAGAATGTGATTGAGGGAGAGTAGAAAATACAATGGGTTATCAGTGAAATGGTGGAGGAAATCAAAGGGGTGATGCAAAGAGCCAATGTAAAACTTACTCATACTCTTGGGGAAGGTAATCGACTGGCTGATCACATGGCCAATTATGCTCTAGATGTTGAACCTTTAGAGTGCCATAGCTTTAGGGAACTTGATGTTCAAGGTAGAAGGTGTGAATAGCGATAAATTCCAATGTCCTTACCTAAGAGTAAGAGTAGATACAAGGTAGGAAAGGGAGAGGAGAGCAGAATGAAGGAGATGGTGTGTACATAAGCAGGAGCAACAATTCATCATGTTCAAATCCAAGTGGAGGAGAGCATGATGAGGTCCTTTATTACTAACAGTTTTCTCTTTTTTGCAGGTATAATGCAAGACTCTTTGTTTATGACTTTAATGAACTCTCTATTGGTGGTATCAGTGCTTTGCACTCATCCCAATGAGAGGGAATTAAAGCAAAGCAAATGCTTAGGCTCAAGGAGGATCTCACGACTGTCTAGGTCTGTTAGTGAGAGCAGCTTCTTCTGTAGTATTGCAGGGTGGGACTTTCCTTCTATATTTTCAACATATCTTGAGATATCAATGCAGCTTGATACCTTACAGATAAAAGAGGAGATTCACACAAGGATAAGCTCACAACCACAAAGGAAATCATACAGAGTACTAGGAACTTATAACTGGACAAAATTTCATACAAAAGGAAAAGGAAAAAGGAAGATCAAGGTACATGATCAATCATTTGAGCTACATATCCAAATCCTTAGGGAGAAGGACATGCTAAACTCATTGTTTACTAACTCTTTTTTCTTTTTTTTGCAGGGAAAGTTACTGTAGTCATGCCTTCTCATAGTTTACGAATTCAATGGGTGGTATTAGCACCTAACGCTCAATCCCTTGAAAGAGTTAATATGAGATGCACAAGCATGAAGTCAACAAGATCCACTTGGCTAATATGCAGTAAATGTAGCAGCACTATAGAAGTACAAAGACCTTCAAGCAAGAGAAATTTACCAAATTGGAAATACAAGAGCTAGATGTCCAGAATTATGCAGCAATGGTTTTTGACCAGTCATGAGGACAAGATCATTGAAGTGCAGATTACATGGGCATATATGGATACAGGGAATCAGACATTGGATCATTTCTCTATGTATATAGAATACCCTATGATGAAATCTCAATTGGTGGTATTAGTGTTATGCACTCATTCCAGTGAGAGGAAATCAGAAGTATGCATATACATAGAGATAATGAGGGGCAATCAGTTGCTCAATTTCTTCAGTAAGAGTCGTTGGTGTACAGATATTTTAACAACATATGAAATGCTTACACCACATGACCAAGAGGAGGGTAACATCTCAGTTTCACAAGAAGTAATCCAAGCAATTACAAACATACAAAGGCAGCAACCAACACAGGTATGTACTCACAAGAAGATTAGATACACACAGGATTATAGATGGTGCAATAAGGCAAGAGGTACTGTAAGCATGCCCTTCCTTTGGCCCATATTCCAAGTGGTGGTATTAGTACTTAGTACTCAACCTACTGGAAGGAAAGTTGGGGAAAGCATGAGCAGGTTAAGGCATGAAACAAAAACAATACGATATAAATGGCCCAGTTTTACGCAGTCGAGGCAGCAATTTCTAATGGGAGTTTTGGAATACATATTGGATGACACTTTAAAAAGCTCATCTCACAAAGATAGTAGGATGCACAAGGACCAAATCAGAGTAGAAAGATTATGGATTCACTCATTGCTCAATTTTAATCCATGGGCGACAAAAGGCAAGGTAAGTACTGAAATGTGGCATTGGCCAGTAGATACAACAGGAACATACTGGGCAGGGAAGCTGGAAGAGATTGAAATCAATAAAAGAAGATCAGATACACATGCAAACTCAAGGAGATACACAGATAAATTGCACAAGGGAACAAGCAGGAATGGAGTACAAAAATGCGCAAATGTTGTACATGGACATGTTTGTAATAGGCTAGTTTTTATTCATAGATTAGATGTTATTTCACATTGTAGTAATACATCATTTTGTAATATCAACATTGGGTCTCAAAATCCCAAAGTTGATAATAGGATTGATGTACACCTCATATATTATCGTCTTACTCCTAGTAAGACAACATGCTACTCTGTTTTCTTATTTTGATATATATAAAAACTAGCCCTAGGCGCTCAACCTAGTAGATTACTAAAAAAAAAAAATTACACGGGTGAACAACAAGAAATCAACCCAAATCCGATAACCCCATATAAGGGCAAGTCACGAAGGTATAGAATATCTAAACTTCTTCTAAGGTTGAGCAGTTACGAGAATATTCAACAATTTCCACTTAAGGACAAGCAACATAGAATAATCATAAATTCATTTAACACCCAAAACGATTATAGGTTGAGATGAAGATAATTGCAAATTTGAGATAAGAAGTTAAGAAGACATAGCATGACAGTAAAGGAAATAAAAATCTTCAGATAAGTCAATTAGGAGTAAATCCGAAAGTAAGAACTTCCACATTTAAGCAAATAAGGATGACAATAGAAATTAGGAAATTAAATCATGCTAAGGACAATTCATACTCGGCGAATATAAGGACCTAAGATTCCTAAAGAGTCAACTTTACACAAACAAGTCCGAGCATGAACTCGTCACCTCGCGTACACGGACTACAATCAACATAGCAAACTCAAATCCTAAGGGGAAATTCCCCCACACAAGGTTAGGCAAGATACTTACCTCAACCGCGCAAATCAAACTTGAAATCACGTTCTTGCTACAGGTATCCGACTCCCAATGGACCAAATATAATCAAATCAATAGCATCGTGTAAATAATACTACAAGCAACTAGTTTAACTAATAAATTCGAAGCTAAGACGTGAAATTAGGAAAATTGCCCAAAAAGTTCCCCGGTCCCACGTCTCGGAATCGGGTAAAAATTATATTTTCCGGACACCCAATCACTCACGAGTCTAAACATATGAAAATCTCTCAAATCGGAGGTCAAAAACCCAATCAAAACTCAATAATTTGGTCTATGAAGTTTATCCCATTTTCTACCCAAAATTTTCGAAATTAAAGGTTGGATTTAAGATTGAAATCATGGAAATTGGTCTGTAATAGATAGAAATCACTTACCCAAGTTATCCAGGTGCAAAAGCCTCCAAAAATTGCCTCTCCCGAGCTCCTCAATTCGAAAATGGTGAAAATAACATAACCTCTCGGATTTGATATAACTGCCCAGAAATTCCGCACCTGTGCCCCTGGGACCGCACCTGCGGAAATACCATCGCAGGTGTGAAAACCCACTAAAAAGCCCGTGGTTGCACCTGCGTTCAAATGGCCGCACCCGCAGATCCGCACCTACGGAAAACTAACTGCACCTGCGAGGATTGGGGGTTTGAGCTAAGTTCTGCATCTGCGAGCTCCTCGCCGCACCTGCGTGTCCGCACCTGCGGAAGGTCCATCGCAGGTGCGAGACACCAGAACCAGCAATGGTTCAGCTGTCTCCCAAGTTCTATTAACACCCGATGAGCATACTAAACGTAACCGAGGCCCCTCGGGACCCCGTCCAACCACACACGCAAGTCATATAACCTAACACGGACTCGATCGAGGTTTCAAACAACATAAAACAACACTAACACAATGAATTAAACTAAAAATCCATGAAATTCTTTAAACTTCTATAAACATTTTGCATTTAAGGTCCGAATCACGTCAAACTAAGTCTGTTTCTTACCAAATTTCACAGATAACACATATAATTCATATCGAACCTGTACCGGGCTTCGGAATCATAATGCGGGCTCGATATCACAGGTTTCACCTCAAATTTCATTTTCAAAAACCTTTATATTTTTCAAAAACCAATTTTCTTTAAAAATTCATTTCTCGGACCTGGGACCTCGGAATTCGATTCCGGGCATACGTCCAAGTCCCATATTTTCCTATGGACCCTCCAGGACCGTCAAATCATGGGTATGGGTCCGTTTACCAAAAACGTTGACTGGAGTCAACTTTATTCAAATTTCCAATACAAAATTTTCATTTTTCTCAGCTTTTCACATAAAGGCTTCCCGGCTACATGCTCAGGTTGCGCATGCAAATCGATGGGAGATAGAAGGAGGTTTTCACGACCTCGGAACACAGAATTAGATAGAAAATATGGGATGAACCTTTTGGTTCATCACAATCTTCCCCTCTTAAACAAACGTTCGTCCTCGAACGTGCCAAGATTCACTTTGAATTCATCCAATCACTAATTTCGCACTTCCAATACACACCCGTGGGTGATACCACGTCACCACAACCTACATAAGCCTGATGACTCCATCACAATTGCAATATAGCCTTCTCACCATCGATAAACCTCATACCTCAATTCCTCACCTTCTACTCATTTCCAAAAGACCCGATTCTAAATCCATATCCGGCATTAGCCTCAACCAGCTGCATCAACTCAAGTCTACGCCCATAAGGCACGACCACACAACATAGCACATCACACATAGGCTCAATATTTTGATTACAATAACTGCCCGAAATCAACTTCACATTGGCAATTAGTCCCACATGTGGAAGAACTCTATTTCCAAATCCCATAATACCGAAAATGATGCAATAAACACGAAGACCTCATCATTAGACACCCGAATCACCGAGTCACAGCTAACACCACCGGGCATACATTCCGCAAGCTAAACTAAAGAAGCACATAACGAAATGACTGAGTATGAAAATAGAAGCATATAAAGGTACTATCAAACAATCCCATAGGCATAACTATCTATCAATATTGACTTAAAAGAGCAATATAACAAGGAAGAAGCAAGGCATATGAACCAATCACAAGAAAATACGGGATGACCCTTTTGGGTCATCACAACAACCCAATTCACAAGAATTTTTACGATTAAAGAATATGAAAGCTAATCAATAAGGAGCCCCATTCCAAATCAAGGAATGCTACAATTAATACAAAGCAACAAGGCAAGTTAAATATATGACAGTTAAAGTGTACAAGTAAGACAATTGAGGCAAGTAGCAATTAATTATGGAATCATATAAGAAATGAACATTTCAATAAAAGAGTAATAAGTAACATGTAACAAGTTGTCACGTCTCAATCTTGGGGAGCGCAACCAGCGCTCAACAGGGTTACCCCGGTCAAGCAAGCCTGCACCATGCCGTCTACCCAACTCACCCATGGATAAGGAGAAGAATACATTTCATCATTTAAATAGTGAGAGGTGATGTGAATAACACTAGTTCATTTCCATTAGTTACGTTGTTAATAAATTTTCCAAAATAATACTCTACACATTCGTAGTAAAAGTGGAACAGATGGTACAGTTACAACAATTTAAGTTCAACCTTTCTAAAACAAGATACAACCTACACAATGTCTATGGAGCCTCTAAAAGCACCAAAAGAGTACTAAAATAGTGCCAGCAACAAGGCCCCGACTATAGCTCAAAATACTATGTACAAGGGACAAGAGATACATGACCCCAAAGTGAAGTAAGGCTCACCAAGTCAGCACGAGAGTGCGTGTGCTGCTATCACGGATCGACACCACCTGGTATAGAACCACTTGCATCCATTAAAGATGCAGCGCCCCCCAAAAAAGGGACGTTAGTACATATGAAATAGTACTGGTATGTAAAGCTAACACCCTCTCAATAGAACGAATAACAACAAACGGAGAAGGAAACATGAAAACAATAAGAGACTCAACTAGTAACAAAGTGTCATATTAGGGGAAAGGTAAATTTCAAGAAAGTTTGATATTTTAAGTTGGGAGACCTTTAGCACCGATACACCATCGTGTTTTAGCACGGAGTCCGATCTCTGCCCGATCAGCTAAGCCATCTCACCCCGAGACATCCCCTCACAATACAACTATGTGCACGGCATGGCGTCCGATCTCAGCCCGATCAGCTAAGCCATCTCACGATAATGCCGTGTGGGTCGACATCACATCTTGCTAGCACATCTCAACACATCAATATCATCCCATAGAAGGGGAAACAACCTCATCACATTAACACAGATATTTACCCCTCAATCACTCCTACAGCAGTACATGTAGTTTCTGGGTTAGGTTATTTTGACTTACCCTTCCTCGGTGACTAAACGATACTCGCAAAGCATTTATTGTTTAAAAAAAATTACTACACATTTCACGTTCTTTTACATGTCATTCATTTAATTGGCACCAATGTCCATGACAATATCTTTCTTGACACGTTGGCAGCACATCATATTTCATACCCTTTTTTTTCACTTCAAATATCATCATGGATAATCAACAAAAAGGCTTTTCAATTTAAGACTTTCAACACACATTTGAGTAGTTTAGGGTCTTAGGCACATGTAATTTCTTGTACAATTTGACATGATAGCTTTCATTAGAATCATGTTTTTAAACCATAACATATTAGCACACAACCCATACTTAAACCACATTCTCAAACAGTAACTCAACACAACAAGAACCTTCAGAACACTTATAGAACACATATTTGTTTGGAAATAGGGCTTATTTGGATCAATCAATTTATAATGAGCAACACGGGACTTACAAGGTCATTGTGTGGTTCAATTCTAAAAGAAGACTTTAGCCAACATACCTATCTTTGAGCTTTCCTTAGTTCACTACACGGTTCCGGAATCTTAGTAACTTTGATCTATTTAGAGATATAGCAAAATTGAACATAAATTAGGAAGAAGTTCATGATACTAGATTATTTGAGCATTTTATCAAACACTAGGTGGCCATTTTATGATCAGTTCTGCAATCGCGAACTCCCTCCACTTCCAAAAATTTTCTTCAACTCTCCAACGCACTGTTCAACCTAAAAATTCCACCTCGACACAATGGAACCACGAATTTTTGGTAAAAGTTTTTGGGTCCTTACACAAGTTAAGGCATAGAGAGAAATTAAAGCATGTAACAGTTAAGATATGTAATAAAATAATTAATAAAATATGAAAAGCATGGAAATAATTATTTTGACATCGCATAAAAACTCGTCACCTCGCATATACGTTGTTACACATGTAAATCACATAACATTAGTTCAAGGGTTCCTAATTACCTCAAATCAAAGTTAAACCCAACACTTACCTCGTTCCGCAAGCAAATCAAAGTTCAACCAGGGCTTTTTCTCTAAAATTCGCCTCCTCCAATAAAATCTAACCAAAATAGACTTAATATCAACAAGCAATGTGAGGAAAATCATTTACAATACATAAAGCTAAGTTCTTTACACTTTTCCCAAAACATCAAATAAAGTCAACTCCGAGCTTGCTTGGTCAAAACCCGAGATTAGGACCAAAACCTAATCACCCATTCACCCAAGCCCGATTATGCAATTAGTTTCGAAATCTGACCTCAATTTTAGGTCTAAATATCAATTTTACAAAATCCCCAATTCTTTTCAAATCCCTAATTTTCTACCATAAAAGATCATAGATTAAGGTTAGAAAGCAAAGAATGTTGATGGAAATGGAAGAAAACTAGTTATAGTATACTAACTTATGAAATGGTGATGAAATTTCTCTTCAAAATCGCATCTAGGCCAAGCACTAATGAGAAGATGGTGAAAAATGGTTGAAATCCCGATTTTTGGAAGTTTAAATGACTGGGCATTAGGTGTTTATCGCATTCGTGAGACACCTGATGCGATCGCAAAACAGCAGCGGCCAAAGGCTTTTGCCTTTGCGATGGCCTGTCTTCCTGGCCATCCCATTCGCGAGCCTGGGCTCGTGTTCGCGTTGAACAAACCCCTGCTCCCCCTCCTAGGCCCCTTACTCTTCGCGTTCGCATAATGCTGGTCGCATTCGCCAAGGGTGATCCCACCGTGGATCCATTGTGTAAACAACCTCATGTTTTCATAGAGGAAAAAACTCCCCAGCCCATATTCCCCTTCGCGATTGCGAAGCACATGACACCAGACATTAGCAGTAGCCAAAACCAACAATTCTTTCTAGTTTCAAATGGTCTGTAGCCTGTCTGAAACTCACCTGAGACCCTTGGGCTCCAAACCAAACATGTATACAAGTGTAATAATACACATGAATTTGCTCGCGTGATCAAAACACCAAAATAACACCTAGAACTACGAATCGGACACCAAAACGAATGAAATTATCAAAGAAACTTAAGAACTTTTAATTTTACAACTGGACGTCCGAATCACGTCAAATCAACTCCATTTTGCACCAAATTTTGCAGACATGTCATAAATACTAAAATGAACCTATACCAAGTTCTGGAACCGAAATCCGAACCCGATATCAACATAGTCAACCTACGGTCAATCTTAGGAATTCTTTAAAACTTTAAGTTGCTAGTTCTCAACAAATTGCGTCAGATCAAGTTGGGGACTTCCGAATTCGATTCCGAGCATACAAACAAGTCCCAAATTACGATACAGACTCACCGGGACCATCAAAATACTGATCCGGTTCCATTTACAAAAAAACGTTGACCTTAGTTAACTCAAATGAGTTTTAAGGCAAAATTTCACATTTTAATCAATTTTTCACATAAACATTTTCTGGAATGTGCAGGTAAATCGAGAAAGGCTATATAGATCTATTCAAGGTCTCGGAACATAGAAATAAAGGGAAAATCTATAAATGAACTATCGGGTCTTCAAATATATACTATTAACCATGGGTTTATTCAGTTTTAATAAAATTTTAAATGGATCATATACTAGTCTGTGTCCTTTGCTTATAAAGTTGATGATTTAGTTTATAGAGTTTAGCTTATACCCGGAAGATCAAATTATCGATTTTTATAAGTATATAGTTTGAGTTCACAATCTAATGATGGAATTGGACAAACTATATGGATGATTGTACCATAAGATTAAATATAATTTATCTTGATTATGGGAATGGTTTAACTCCAACTTCTTGTGCTAGTACATTTTGTATGCATTGAACGGACCAAGTAGAGATAAGTATTTTATACTGAATTAATAAAATGAACTCTCTAGACAGTAAATGTACTTACAATCTTAATCTTGATATAATTATTATTAGTTGTGTATATTGTTATTGTTTGATTTATTAAAAGGCGAGATCCTATCGTGCATCAATATGCATGGTAAATTGGATAATAATAATGTACATTAACGAAGTAATAGTTAGTTGATGGAATCCATGTATCGATTTAGAGATTGATGATACACCTTTATGAAAGCTTATAAGTTTTCATGTGTAAACCCGGTCGGTGGATTTTGTATCCGATATATGAAACAAGTTTAGCAAAAGTCTAAAGAAAATAAACAATAAATTAAAATGTCAGTAATTTAATTTGATTGATTAGTATCTGAATCTTAACATGTGGAGTTAAATAAGATTTAATGGATGAATTTCAAAATTTAATAAGGAGTGCAATTATGAATTTTTTGTTGAATAACTCGTAATTAATTATGGTGGATATTAATTTCAAAAATTAGAAATTAATTCCATAATTGGAAGCCTTGTTAATTAAATTATGTAGTCCTTGATGTGCCTAAAGAATAGAAAATACAGGAATCCTTTTCCTAGTGGAAAAAAAATCGAACAGGTGGTGGAGACTGCCATGATATTAGAGCGTATTCGGGGTGATGAGAGGGAGGATAAGGAGACAAAGAGGTCTCGAGGTTCTGGAGGGTTCAGTGGATTCTACTCTTCAGCTATGACCCATAATGGTGGAGGCTCGGCCAGTCGGCCAGTCCAGTCCGCACATAAGACTACTCGTGGTGCTCCAGTTAGTTCTTTTAGTGCACCACCAACACAGGGTTCCTATAAAGGTTATTTCAAATTTTTTGGCACAAACTCAGTATGAGCAGCCACGCCCCTAGAGGGGTTGTTATGAGTGTGGTGATACTAGGCACATCATGAGAGATTGTCCCACACTTGGGAAGGGCGGATTTCATCAGAGCACTCAGGATGCGGGCTCCATTAGAGTTGCTATTCCACCTGCACAACCAGTTAGGGGTGGAGGACAGACAGGTAAAGGGGGCCCTAGAGGGGGAGGCCCGGCCCGTCCCGGCCCGTTGATGTGATTTCTATGGTATGACTGAGGCATCTACACGAAATGGTGTTGTTACATGTATGGTTTCGATTTGTTGTAGAGGAGCATCATTCTTATTTTGATTTGGTTCTGCGTATCGGGGTAAGTCCTCCTATATCGCTTCACACATAGGTGAGTTTCATGATTTTTTACTCTGCTTATGTGTTTACCCCTTTTGGGTGATTCTATAGTGGTAGTTCGAGTCTATCATTTTGTTTTTTTCACTATTGAGAGATATGAGATTAGAAATGACTTTTTCTTACTCATTACAATAGGTTTTGATGTGATTTCCGGATGGTTTGGTTACGATTTGTAATATAGATGCTCTACCGATATGGGGAGTTCGTTACATGTTGTGATTTTGTTCGCGGAATTGACTTAGTAGCAGGGTTCAGTTGGTATAATGTGTATTCTACTTGTGATTCAGAGCTGAGGATGGAATCCTAGCATTTTCATGTGGTTTGATATGCTTGAAATGGGTTGCGTGCTGCATTGGGGTTATATTAGGATGAGATCCTTGTGGTTAGTTCATATGTTTTGATTCTCCCTTGTATAATTGATTCGTAGTATGGTACTGATACAGAGTTGTGCCTGTCGATCTTATTTGATAGTTCTCTCATGTGTTTCTCTTTACATATTCAGTCACACTCGCGTTGTGCTTATTGGGTTTTAGCTTGCGAGGTGTGTGCCCAGGTGGCATTAGATGTGACTTGTTTATTTGATTGAATGGATATGGAATCTTCATGTTTGTTGCATCGTTGTCAGTGTTGTGAGGGTTTTAAATAGGGTTCTAGCTGGTATGAGGTTAATTGCCGATTTTGGATTTGATTTTGTGTAGCTATGGTAGTCAGAGATGTTGTTATAGTCATATGGGCGATGCATTACTTCGGGTGGTCATACCTTGTGGACATATGCATGAGCTGTGACATCTGGGTGAGGTTGATACAGTGTGTTTATTCGGGAATCGAGTCTTTGGGAAGATCCAGATTGTGAAAATTTTGGTTCTAAGGCTTATCGATGTCGGTTGAAGGAATAATTTTCAGTTGAGATGGTGTTGTCGGGCCTATGTGTATTGTTATGACATGGGATCACCCGTGAGTATATGTATGGTGGGTACATTGAGTGAATTGATGACCTCTGAATGGTTCTTGGCACGTTCGAGGATGAACATTTGTTTAAGAGAGGGAGAAGTAATGACTAGACCAGTCATTTTGAGAATTAGCATCCCATTTTGTGGCTTAAGGTCTCGAGTAGCTTAATGTTATGTATTATGACTTGTATCTGTGGTCGAGTTTGATTTTCGGATGATTCGATATTGATTTGAAAGGATGATTCTTGTCTAGAAGCTTAAGCGGTAAGAGTTGACCGAAATATGGCTTTTGTGTAGACGACTCCGGAATGGTGTTTTGATGATTTCAATATCTTCGTATTATGATTTTGGACTTAGGAGTATGTCCATATTTGGATTTGGAGGTCTGTAGATTGATTGGATGCATTTTAGCGAAAATTATAAAGTTGAATGTTTGGAAGGTTGAGAGGTTTGACTGGGAGTTGACTCAGTGAATGTCGGGCTCGAATTGCAATTTCGAGAGTTGGAATAGCTCCGTTATGTCATTTGGGACTTGCATGAAAAATTTAAGGTTATTCCAGGTTGATTTGATATGATTCGATGCGAGTTGTAGAAATTGAAAGTTCACTAAGTTCAATTTGAGATGTGATTCGTAGTTTTAATGTTTTTTGATATGATTTGAGGCCTCGAGAAGGTCCGCGTTATGTTACGGAACTTGTTGGTATGTTTGGATGGAGCTCCGAGGGTCTCGGATGAGCTTCGGGGTGGTTTCGTCCATTTCTAGGCCATTTTTAATTGCTGGTTTTTGGCCACAGGGGTATGCATCGCGATCCTAAACTTTGGGTCGCGTTCGCGAAGAGCAAATTTGCTGTTTGGGCACTGTGAAACGCAGTCGCGGTAGCCTTTTTTGCGTTCGTGTAGAGGAAATTCTTCTGTCACTAATCCAACTTTGGAAGCTTATATCTTGCAATATATAAGGAATTTGGAGATGATCCAAAAAATGAAAGTTGTAGCCCTTTGAGTCTAGATTTCAGAAAATTAAACCGTTGGTCAGTTGGAGCTTTGTACGAAGCATTATGGCTATTATACTACAGACTGTAAGAGAAGAGTTTGGGAAGGGTAATGGGAATTACTTCATCCCGATCGCGGGGAGATGGCCACGATCGCGAAGGGTACCTCCGGAGCACGATTTAAAGTACTCTATTTCGATGGTCTTGGTCATTTATAATATTTTGCGTTATGGAGCTCGAATTTGGGAGATTTTGAAGGGGATCTTCACACTTTGGATTGGGGTAAGTGCTCTTTATCCAGATTTGATTATATTTCGTGATTCCATTTTTGTTTGTAATATTAAGTTAGTGATTTGAATGGGACAAAATGTGAATTTTTGTATAAACTTTCAAAAAAGTAAAATGAGGACTTGAAGGCCGATTTGATATCGGAATTGGATAATTTTGGTATGGTTAGACTCGTATCGCAATGGGTGATCGAATTATATAACTTTTGTCGGGTTCTGAGGTGCGGGCTCGGGGTTGACTTTTTAGTTTTCATTAAAGATCGAAGCTTTATTATCCATAATTGTTTCCTATGGTTTTTATTTATGATATTAAGTTATTTTGGCTAGATTTGATCCGTCCGGAGGTTGTTTCACACGAGAAGGTCATTTTTGAGTATCAATTTAGCTTCTTTGAGGTAAGTATCTTGCCTAACTTTGTGTGGGGGAACTACCCCTTAGGATTTGAGTCGTTTGTGCTATTTGTTTCATATGAAAGCCGTGTACGCAAGGTGACGAGTACGTACTCGAGCTTATATGTGGAAAATTGACCACCTTCTTTCATGTACTTATTTAGAATTGTTAGCACATGTTATATGTTTTATTCGTCAGGTCTACCATCACATGTTTTATTTGAAGTTGTGGTTACATGTCACATTCTTTACTTGTCGAATTTGCTCATATATTCTTTATTTGAAGTTGTTATCACTTTTATCATTTTGTGATTTCTTTTATTGTGAATTTACTCTTAGTTGAAATTGTTGTTACATGATATCCTTTTATTTTCGGGTTATTCTCATGCATTTAAATGCAGTGCTAGTCCGTGCCATCTCTTTCATTGTTACCCTATTTATACACTAGAATCCGAAGTTTGTCATTTCATAGATATAATTTCACCATTGAGTTTATCCTTAAACAATTAAGTGGGATTGAGGTTATCGAAAGTCATTAATATATTTCAATTGAAGTTGTGTTTAAAGGGGGTGTTGTTCCTTTTTGAGTTGCTTTCCCGTTCATTTGGTTATTATTGAGATCCTATACACATTGTGTTGAGCCGTGGGCTATTTGTTGTAGAAATATTGATATTGTTGGATCTTTGGAAAGGTTGTGGCCTATGGGAACTTGCGATACGAGTTGATATATCGTGTTGTTGTGATGTTAGCACATGTTAATTGTTATGTGGTTGGTTGTTACTATGCGGAGTATAAGGGTGTCATTTCACTATTGTTGTTATACGGGGCATAAGGGTGGCATCTCACTGTTGTTGAATGTACGGAGTGATACACATGGCTATTGTGTAATTTTATGGGCGAAGCAATTAGGGTGGATATTATACATAGTGATACAGGTGGATATCAGAGTGATATGAGTGGCTAATGATATTGTCAGGTGATGACGTCCAAATCCACTACTAAAAAATAAATGGACACGGTCTCATGCAGTATAATATACCCAACTATGAGTCGGGGTCGGATCCCACAGAGAACAATATGTAGGCGATTAGGCGTGTAAGAGAATTATCACTTATTATGCTAAGACAAACACTTAAAATATGATTGTGAAAATTTTATAGCTAAATGCAAAAATATAAACTAACCTAAAAATCAAGTAAAATGATCAATGGCTACAAGCATATCCCATTCTCTCTCAACTCACCCCTAACCCTAATCGCCGTCACCGGCGAAAAGCTCCCATCTATGGAGTTTTCATGCATTCTCCGACCACTACTAGCTTTCTATGCTTCTTGTGATTTGATTTAACGGATCATTGAGAAAATCTCATAGAGATCCAGCCTGTTATTGCCGAAAACTTGCTTACCGACCTATCTAAGGCCATTTTTCGTTTGTGAGTATGGATTTCCTCTTGCTTTTAGTATGAGTCCATGGGTTTTTGGCCAAGTTTCTTCATCTCTACTGTTTCTGAAAAAACCTGGTTTCACTACTATTCGAATCTGTTCAGATCTGAAATGATTCGGTATTATCGGGTGTTTTCCCTTGAAAATCTTTTGTTTTAGTTAACTGCTTCGATTTTGTTCACTCTTTATGAAACTAGGGTTCTTCCCAGACTCCTCTTTAAAAGATTCTCTTTGTCGTGCTCACCTAGATATCCTGTTCTAGGACTTTTCTGAAGCATCTGAAATCTTGCTATTTGAGACGTGCTAATTATCTATTTATTTGTGGAGGTAAACATGAGCCCCTTAATTGTTCTTTTACTTGACAGTCCTATATGTTCTTTGTTGTCGCTTAGATTTTCTCCTTTAGACGCCTTAAGAGAGTCTCGAACTGCCTAAATTAAAGGTCTTAAACACCTCCAGAGCCATAAGGAAGGGGCGGGTAAAGAACGCATAGAGTTTGTTTAATAAAAACCGCTTATATCTGCTAAGGGGAGGGTAATTGGGTAGTAAAGGATATGATGACCTGTGCGCTAATTCCACATGTAGCCCCTCTAGTTGAGGAAGGTTTACCGGATATTGCACAAATGTGATCCTATAGGCTAATAAACCTAGGAACTCTCTTATTCTTGTTTTTAATAATCTCCATGGGCTTAAATTGTTTTATTTTCTTAATGACTAATTCAAAAATGAGTTTGGTCGGGACCCACCATTGTGGACTCGAGGGGTGCCTAACACCTTCCTTCAAGGTAATTTCAAGCCCTTACCCAATCTCTGGTAACACAAATCGGTTATGAGTTACTTGCATTAGGTGCCCTAACGCACCTTAAAATCCGTTAGGTGGCGACTCTTCAATTTCCATACCCTTTCCCAAAAGGAAACGAGTTGTCCAAAAGCATGTCGAAACCCGATTTCGTGAGAAAAGGAGGGCGCGACAGCATGACTACTCTGCTGGGGATTCTAGGCTTTTACCATAACAAACTTGTTTTTTGTAAGTTAGTATTAAGCATGCTTCTTTTGTTAATACATGCACACCCTTTCCCTTTCCCCTTATCTGAATTTAATTGACCGTTTGATCATTTATGATTTCCTTTACTGTAGAAACTGCCTTATTTCTTTGTTTCCCTTTCTTAAACGTCTTTCAATTGTTAAATACCGCATTTATTATTTTCCTAACGTGCAAATACGTGACAACATGCTATTTACTACTACATAAATCATGCTCAACATCATATTCCACTCGTGCGTAATAAATCCTATAGCAATACTTGACGAGTGGTTGTGCTCTTCCAATATATCACCCTTTAAATTAGGAAAGGCTTATTTTTGGTAAAACTAGTCGGTCAGTGGTGCAATCGACGGTTCCGTGCCTTTCCCCCTCAAGTTGTCCGCTTGAGGTTACCAGTCTAGACCCCAATATCAACCTTACTCTGATATAACTCTACATGCATCATGGTCAAACCTAGCCGGGTTAATATGTTGTCCACATAATAACCCTTTAAGACAAACCTTATCCAAAAGTCCATCGGGATTTCCATAATCCCAACGGACGCGACCACGCTTTGTGCATTGATTTTGGAGAACTAAATGCCAATATGCTAATCATGGATATATAAATAGTCGAATCTGGAGGGGTAAATGGTCTAATCTTATTTGTTTTGTAGAAAATGAGGCACGAGGTCCCCAGGTTCGACATGATCCGTAGTATACCACTACTGTTACTAGATTGGGGGACTTGATTGATGGAGTCAGAAAGATCAAGCCTGGGGAAGGTCCTTCTAGGACCAAGTAGATTAGATTTATTTGCTTCTCCAAATGAAATAAGGCCATGTGCCAGTAGTGACTTATATTTTATTATCTTAGTGTCATTTTGGGATTCGTCTATTTTTTATATTAATGAAATGAGGAATTTATTGGAATATAAGTTCTCCAAGACAACTTGTCGCTAGGTTCGGGCACAACAAGGCTCCCAAAATAAGACTCGAATTTACATTCTGCAATATGTGTTTAAATATTGCAAATATTCTTTTCAGAACTCTAACCGACTTGGCTACCTTTTGTTTTTCTTTCTTTCTATTGATTACTCCCATTCCCCAAATGTTGGTTCGTGCATACTAGCATCATCAGCTTATCATACTAGATCCAGGGGCCCTCCACCTTCTCCTCTTCCAAGTCCACCAAAAGGCAAAGGAAAAGCAAAGATGGATGATTTGAACGGCACCAGAAAAGAAAACAATGCTCATGTTGAACATGCAGAAGCTTCTGATGGCCGACGTACTCAGGCCCCGAATGATGTGGTATCACGACTTGAGCAGAAAATTCTAGAACTCCAGGGTGAGATCGAGCAGGTCCGGAGCTTAGCAAATCTATCCCTCACACTCAATATCCCAGATGTCAACCATTCAAACACTCAGAGCCCCGCACCACCACAAAACACACCCAACAAGAGCCTACAAAATCCTGCCGCACCTCACCATTACACAACCCCACCACAGAATCAAACTATTCCTCCACTATACCAGCAAAACACATACCATACTCCACAAAATACTCCACCAGTCATTCCTGAACCCCAGAATTCCACCAATGATCACCATCATACCTAAACTCCCGGTCACCATAATAATCCTATATATGTGGAGACCCTACCTTACTCCATTCAACCCATATCCTATGCACCAGAATCTGCTGGGAAGGACATGCTCATTAAGAACCTGGCTGAAGAGCTAAAGAAGTTGACAAGTCGGGTTAAGGCGTCGAAGGAGGCAAAGGAATAGAAGTTCTAAACTTTGAAGACCTATTCATACATTTGGATGTGGAATTTCCAGAGGGTTACAAACCTCCCAAGTTCGAAATGTTTGATGGAACAGGTGATCCCAGGGTTCACCTGAGGACTTATTGTGACAAGCTTGTAGGGGCTGGAAAGGATGAAAGGATCCGAATGAAGCTTTTCATGAGGAGTCTTATAGGAGATGCTTTATCTTGGTACATCAGCCAGGATCTTAAGAAGTGGGCCAACTGGGTGAGTATGGCGTCTGACTTCATGGACAGATTCGGGTTTATCACAGAGAATGCGCCGGATGTGTTCTATATTCAGAACTTAAAGAAAATGCCTACTGAGACCTTCCGCGAGTATGCCACTCATTGGAGGTCAGAAGCAGCCAAAGTCAGGACGACATTAGACGAGGAACAAATGAACAAATTCTTCGTCAGAGCACAGGATCCGCAGTACTATTAAAGATTGATTGGTTATTGAAAACAACAAGTTCTCCGATATCATCAAACTCGGAGAAAGGATTCATGAGGGCACTAAAAGCAGTATGGTGACAAAATTTGAGGCACTTCAGGCCACAAACAAAGCACTGCAGTTAGGGGATGTATCGAAGAAGAAAGATGCGAGAACAATAATGGTCGCCCAAGGACCCAAAACTCCACTTGTATATCAAACTTCCCCATTTATATACCAAGAACCTCCACACACATATCAACCATCACGTCTCAAGATATTCCCAATCAGCCACTGCTTATCACACATATAATTCCCAACCCTCTCACTTTCAGTCACCTCAAACTCGTCCAAACTAACCAAGAACTCGGCCTAACTTTGACCGCAGACCACCTAAACAATACACTGCCATTACCAAACCCATTGACCAGCTGTATGAAAGGCTAAAGGCTGCTGGCTACGTCACTCCTATCCCTGCTTCTACCGTGGAGGATTCATCTCAATGGGTCAACCCAAATAAGACCTGTGCATATCATTCTGGCATGAAAGGGCACACCATTGATGAGTGCCGAACGCTGAAGGATAAGATCCAGACCTTTATTGATAATAAGGTCATTTAGGCCAAATAAGTACACCCAACGTCTGCAACAACCCCCTCCCAGATCAAAGGAGTGAAGGTATCAATGTGATAGAGACCGATGAGGAATGAGATCCCGAGGGATCAATTGGAATTATCAAAGAGGGTGACAATCCTAAGAAAGCCGCAGTCACGCTCAATCCTATTATAGTACAAATACAGCTGCCAATGGAGGTTGAGATAGCTGCATCATTTCCATTTGAAGTTGAGTTAACACCCCCCGCAGCTGCGCATGTTCCATTCGAAGTGGAAGTAGCCACACCTTTCACAATGATAATGTCAACCACACCGCCTTTCGACACCAAGGCTGTACCCTGGGATTATGTGGCCGAAGCTAGAAGAAGAGGAAAGATCAAAATAGAAGAATCCAGCGCTGCACAAGGAATGACTAGAACAGGAAGAGTCTATACACCGGAGCATTTGGGAGAATCCAATAAGCAGGCTTCTAACAGATCGCTCGTTATTGAAACAGGCCTGGATGAACTTTGGAGGAAAGTGCAAGCAAGGGAGTATTCGGTCACCGATCATTTGAACAAGATTCCTGCTCAGATATCTATCCTATCACTGCTACAGAATTCAGAAGTGCACATGAATGCTCTCTTAAAGGTGTTAAGTGAGGCGTATGTACCTAACAACATCACTGGCGTGGAAATGGCCAATACGGTGGGACAGGTGCTGGAAAGTCACAAAATCACCTTCCACGAGGACGATCTGCCACCCGAAGGTTTGAATTATAACACGGCACTACACATTACCATGCAATGTGAGGACAATTTCATTGCCAGAATTCTGATAGATGGGGGATCCAGTCTCAATATTTGCCAATTGACAAACTGAGGAGGTTGGGCAAAGGCCTGTATGAAATACGAGAAGGGACTATGAATGTGAAGGAATTTGACGTTTCTTAGAGAGATACCATTAGGGAGATCAATTTTTATCTACAGAAGGGGCCTACATGGTTTGATGTTGAGTTCCATGTGCTGGATATATCTGCATCATACAATCTGTTGTTAGGACGACTCTAGATACATGCCGTTGGAGATGTAGTGTCAATATTGCATCAGGTAGTGAAGTTCGAGTGGAACCACCAAGAAGTGATTATCCATGGAGACGGGAGAAAAATTATTTACACCCGTCAGACCGTCCCGGTGGTTAAAAATAGAAGAAAGCTAGGCGGAGAGACTTATCATCATATTGAGAGGGTCAACGAGATCGAGAAAGATAAGTGGTGGAGTAACAAAATAGAAAGTATGCTAGCATGGGAAGGATATGAACCCGACAAGGGTCTTGGCAAAAATCTTCAGGGTATCTCAAAACCAATACATCTAAAGCGCAATGGTACCACTTTTGGACTAGGATATCAATACACCTGGCAAGAGTTTCAAGACTGGTCACCACCATGGCGTGGTCCTTACTATCCGCTTGAGTAGCCTATACCGCACCTGAATCAGACTTTCCAGCAGACCGACATCATGTAGGGATCAGAGAAGGAAGAAGCATTTGTCGCCTTGAGGAACCTGTTCCTGGAAGATGACGACATGGATTGCTGTGTAATTTTTTAGGAGGAGGAGGAGGAAGGGCCTACCATCATAGCTGTGGAACGAGGATCATTCCTCAAGAATTGGACTGTCAGACCATCCAAGGCCCGTTGAGTCCCGGGGTAGCAAGACTGAACAACATGATTTTATTTTTCTGAATGATGATTTCCCTTTCTGCATTTTGTTTAAAATAATGTTTTTAATATTCCAAAACGCTGTTTTAATTATTGAAAACTTCATTTGTTTGACACTTTCAATGAATTAATGATTACCATTACCTTTCTCTCTCATATCTTTATCTATACATCATTACTATTTCCTATCTTGATGAACCGACAAATGTGACATGTAATGAGGCAACGCAACATCAGGATAGTGATTCAGAAGAAGAGGATGTCATACCTGAGGAAATTGTCAGAGAAGTGGAGGAATTTGAGAACAAGACTAAGTCCAACCTGGACGAGACTGGAACGAAACTGTCAAGGAGACCCGCATCAGCATTCACTTGTTGCCGTCAGAGAAAGATGAGTACACTCGATTCCTAAAAGAATATGAGGATGTCTTCGCATGGTCGTACAATGACATGACCGGATTAAGTACATATATTGTGGCTCACAAGTTTCCCACAAACCCAATGTGTCCACCTGTGAAGCAGAAACTCAGGATATTCAAGCCTGATATGAGTCTAAAAATCAAAGAGGAAGTTATTAAGAAAATTGAGGCCAAGGTCCTCAGGGTAGTGGAATACCCAACTTGGTTATCCAACACCGTGCCAGTACCAAAGAAGGATGGGAAGGTTAGAGTATGTGTCGATTATCGGGATCTCAACAGATCCAACCCAAAGGATGATTTCCCACTCCCAAACATACACATCTTAATCGACAGTTATGCCAGACATGAAGTCCAGTCCTTCGTAGATTGTTTCACCGGTTACCATCAGATTTGGATGGGCGAGGAAGACGCTGAGAAGACCTCTTTCATTATACCCTGGGGGATATACTGTTACAAGATGATTTAGGCCTAAAGAACGTTGGGGCCACCTACATGAGGGCCATAACTACTATCTTTCATGAGATGATACATAAAGAGATTGAGGTGTATGTGGACGATTTCATCATTAAATACAAGAAGGCCATGGATCATATAGAAGACTTGAGGAAATTCTTTGACAGACTGTCGAAGTACAACCTGAAGTTAAACCCCGCAAAATGTGCATTCGGGGTTCCTTCCGGAAAGTTATTAGGATTCATCGTCAGCCGCCGAGGGATATAATTGGATCCATCAAAAGTCAAAGCCATCAAAGAGCTACCACCGCCAAAGAGTAAGAAGGATGTAATGAGTTTCCTGGGAAGGCTAAACTACATCAGCCGACTCATAGACCAATCCACAGTTATATGTGAGCCAATTTTCAAGATGTTGAAGAAGGATGCTGCAACTAGTTGGACCGAAGAGTGTAAAAAGGCTTTTGACAAGATTAAGGAGTACTTATCAACACCACCAGTCCTGGTCTCGCCATAGCCAAGTAGACCATTACTACTTTACCTTGCAGTACTAGATGGATCTTTCGGTTGCGTTCTGGGACAGCACGACGAGACAGGGAGAAAAGAACAAGCAATCTACTACCTAAGTAAGAAGTCTAGCCTCCATGAGGCACGGTACTCTTTGCTGGAGCGTACCTGCTGCGCTTTAACCTGGATAGCTCAAAATCTGAGGCATTACTTCTGTGCCTATACAACATACCTCATATCGAGAATGGATCCTTTAAAGCGTATCTTTCAAAAACCTATGCCCACCGGCAAGATGGATAAATGGAAAATCCTATTGATCGAATTCGACATTGTCTATGTAACTCAGAAAGCAGTCAAAGGACAGGCACTGGCAGTTCATCTTACTGAAAACCCTGTGGAAGGAGAATACGAACCCCTGAAAATGTATTTTCCCGATGAAGAGGTACTATTCGTGGGAGAAGACATTGCTGAATCCTATGACGGTTGGAGAATGTTCTTTGACGGAGTGGTGAATTTCAAAGGAGTCAGCATTGGAGCCGTTTTGGTATCGAAAACCGGCAGCACTATCCGGTATCTGTGAAACTCAAATTCCCCTGCACCAACAACATGGTGGAATACGAGGCTTGCATATTAGGACTCAACATGGCTGTTGACATGAACATTCAGGAGCTGCTGGTGATTGGTGATTCCGATTTGCTTATGCACCAGGTACAAGGAGAATGGGCAACCAAGAATTCCAAGATATTACCATATCTGCACTATGTGTAGGAATTGAGGAAAAGGTTCACAAAGATAGAGTTTCGACACGTTCCTAGAATTCAGAATGAGCTTGCCGATGCATTGGCCACTTTGTCATCAATGATACAACATCCAGACAAGAACTTCATTGATCCTATCATAGTAAGGATCCATAATCAGCCGGAATATTGTGCTCATGTTGAAGAAGAGACAGGCGGGAAGCCTTGGTTCCACGACATCAAAAGGTACCTAACAAAAGGAGAATACCCAGAGCATGCAAACCATACTCAGAAACATACGCTTCAGAGGTTGTCCATAAATTTCTTCCACGGCGGAGGAACCCTATATAGAAGAACTCCTGATTTGGGATTATCGAGGTGTGTCGTCACGAAAGAAGCTTCTAAGTTTCTAGAAGAGATACATGTCGGAACCTGTGGCCCACATATGAATGGTTTTGTCTTGGCCAAGAAGATACTCAGAGCCAGCTATTTCTGTATGGCCATGGAGATAGATTGCATCCGATATGTTCAAAAATTCTACCAGCGTCAAGTGCATGCAGATATGATAAAAGTGCTGCAGAATGAGTTCAATGCAACAAACTCACCTTGGCTATTCGCCGCCTAGGGAATGAATGCAATTGGTCCAATCGAGCCCATCGCCTAAAATGGGCATCAATTCGTCTTGGTAGCTATTGATTACTTCACCAAATGGGTCAAAGAAGCATCTTACAAAGCAGTGACTAAGAAGGTTGTGGCGGATTTTGTTCACGACCGGATTGTTTGTCGGTCCGGAGTTCCAGAATCCATCATCACTGAAAACGCCGCCAATCTCAATAGTGATCTGATGAAAGCCATGTGCGAGACTTTCAAAATCAAGCACAAGAATTCCACATTATACAGACCTTAAATGAATGGAGCCGGAGAAGTCACCAACAAAAATATCAAGAAGATACTGAGGAAAATGGTAGAGAATCACAAACAATGGCACGAGAAACTACCATTCGCCTTACTGGGATACCGTACTACAATCCGCACGTCAACCGGGGCAACACCCTATTTGCTGGTTTATGGTACTGAAGCTATTATTCTCGCTGAAGTAGAGATTCATTCCTTGAGGATCATACAAGAAGCTGAGCTCATCGACGTAGAATGGATAAAAATCCGTTATGAGCAGCTAGCCCTCATAGACGGAAAAAGGATGAATGCGGTATGTAATGGACAAATTTATCAGAACAGGATGCCAAGAGCCTTCAACAAAAGAGTCAAGCTGAGATAGTTCACACCGGGGCAGCTGGTGTTGAAGAAGATCTTTCTGCATTAGGATGAAGCCAAAGGGAAATTCTCTCCCAACTGGCAAGGTCTTTACATGGTTCACAGAGTATTGACAGGGGGAGCCCTCATACTCGCAGAAATGGACGGAGAAGTATGGCCAAAACCAATCTATTCAGATACAGTTAAGCGATATTATGTGTAACTGTTTATGTTTTCCGGATATGATGTATTTGAACTACACTCGACCTGATTCCTATTTAAGAGGGGATACGTAGGCATCCTTGTGGGTTCGGTCACAATTCAATAATAATCTTATTTCCCCGCCCCATTCCACAATCAGAAACTGGGGCAGAATTTTGAGGAGGACCCTCAAAATTTCGAAGCTAGTTCAACCGATCACAACATATACATCAGTCAGATGTTTGTCCGTCTTAACTGGGGCAGAATTTTGACGAGGACCCTCAAAATTCTACGGCAAGAGAATTCGCGATGTCTCGGATCGTGTCACAGTCACTGGTTCATCTAACCAATTTCCTAAACTTATTTTTTACTATGACTTTGAAAACTATGCATGATTGATTGCGGAATAACTCTATTTAGCAAACGCTACCCCCAATGATTTGAACAGAATCCCCAGACTTAGCAAAGCAAGTCAATCAAGTCGACGGAGGCACGAACCGACCTCCCCTCTCAGAGAACTCACAAAGTTTCTTTGAACGCAGGAACGACGAATATACACACCTCGGAATCACAAACTTCATGACAACTGCGATACTGTATCTACTGCCCAAGAATACTCTGCTATCATATGCTATTTGCTTTATCTGCATGGGACTAAGCCATGTCCTGAATATTTGTATGAGGCTAAGCCTTGCCTCCATATCTGCATAAGGCTATGTACTGCCTTCCATCTGCACGGGACTAAGTCCTATCCCGAACCTTGCATAAGACTAAGCTGTCTCCATATTTGCATGAGGCTACATATCTGCATAAGGCTAAGCACTGCCTTCTATCTGCACGGGACTAAGCCCTGTCCCGAACCTTGCATAAAACTAAGCTCTATCTCCATATTTGCATGAGGCTAAGCTCTGCCTCCATATCTGCATAAGTCTAAGCACTGCCTTCCATCTTCATAGGACTAAGCCATGTCCCAAACCTTGCATGAGACTAAGCTCTGTCTCCATATTTGCATGAGGCTAAGCTCTGCCTCCATATCTGCATAAGTCTAAGCACTGCCTTCCATCTTCATAGGACTAAGCCATGTCCCAAACCTTGCATGAGACTAAGCTCTGTCTCCATATTTGCATGAGGCTAAGCTCTGCCTCCATATCTGCATAAGGCTAAGCATTGCCTTCCAGCTGCATGCGACTAAGCCCTGTCCCGAAACTTGCATGAGACTAAGCTCTGTCTCCATATTTGCATGAGGCTAAGCCCTGCCTCCATATCTGCATAAGGCTAAGCACTGCCTTCCATCCGCATGGGACTAAGCCCTGTCCCGAACCTTGCATGAGACTAAGATCTTTCTCCATATTTGCATGAGGCTAAGCCCTGCCTCCATATTTGCATTAGTCTAAGCCCTACATCCATATCTTCATAAGGCTAACAACTCCCTTCCATCTGCATGGGACTAAGCCCTGTCCCGAAATTTTTTCGAGACTAAGCACTGTCTCTCCAGAACTATCTATTTTCTCTTCTTTCGGGCTAAGCTTTGCCCTCAAATTCATACAAGACTAAGCCCTGTCTTGTCGTCCCTACCATCATGTCTCTGCATATCATGGGCTGAAATATTGCCAACTTGTCCAAAGGCGTCATTGTCTAAAGGTATCATCCTCATAGCCGGAAGACACCATGTCATGGATTGAGGATCTCTCATATTTGCGTATAAGAATACTCTAAGAAAGTTAGCTTGCTGTAGTACAAATGTTTTCTGAGTTTTAACAGTTTGGTTGATTGTAGTACAAAAGTTTTCTGAGTTGTGTAGCTTGGCAAGCCGTCCCTTATGGGTTGTTGAAGCCATCCCCTTTGGTAGGAAAACTTTTGAGACTACAAGCAAATTAACTGTTAGTGCAGCTTGGCAATAGCCAGCCCTTTTTTTTAGGAAAAATTTCGTATCTATGATATAGTTTGCTTTCTTGGAGTCGCCAACCCCTTTGTAGGAAAACTTTTGTGACTATAATCAAATTAACTTTTAGTGTAGCTTGGCAATAGCCATCCCTTTTGTAGGAAAACTTTCGTATCTATGATATAGTTTGCTTTCTTGGAGCCTCTTGATCTGTTCTCTATTCTGTGGTATCAGAGCCAGCCCATCCCTTCGGAGGGAGGAACAGTTTACTAAATATATCTGAGTCGTTTCCATCATCCTCTTCCCTAGTAAAAATGAATATGTCTCCTACTCTATATAAAACCTTGTCCAAAAAATATGATTACCTCTATGAAGTCAATATCCTACCCGATGAACAGAAAGTATCTTCCACTAAACTACCCCTTATAAACCCTTACTCAGCTTTTGCCAAAAAATCATTTGCACCATGGACCCAAATCCATTCCTTAGTCCAACACAAACCAAAAGGAGTCAAAGAATATGTTGCTGCCTCAAAACTTGACCAGCATCCTATTCTTGCTACTCGAGAGGAACAGTTTATTACCCTCCAAATTCCAGATGATTTTCCCAGACAATGGAGAGATCACGGTTTCACCCATATCCATTTTGGTGCTATCCGAATTGCTCTCACTTATCATGGAAGAAAAGGTCAACCTGTTGTTGCCCGACTTTCTCTTCTAGATACAAGATACTTGGAGTACTAACATGCAAATTTGGGTACTGCAGAAGTGACCTTGAATGCAGGGACTGTCTTCATAACTATCTTTCCAAATTTCAACATGTCCCTTTTTGACACATACTTAACCGAAACAATAAAAATCCAAGTCCAAATTGAAGGTGCCCCACAAGCCAAAGGTTCTATCCAAGACACTCTTCATCACCAAATGGCGTGGCGGGTCCAAAATCATGCCATGGATCTATGCCTTCCCGGAGGAGAAAATGCTTTACTCTTGAATATTGATGCTACCAAAGGAAACACCATGTGCACCCAAATACCCAGACAAATTTCTAGAGATGAGCTTGTCAAAATTCTTCCTGATTCCTGGATCACAAATTATGAAAAGTTAAGGGAACCAGAAGAACCTCTACAATTTGGTGAGCCAAGTTCTACCAAAAGAAATGATAAAATCATTTCCATACGCTTTGACCATTCCCATCTCAAATAACCAAATAAAACCATCTTTTCTTTCCAAATGATCCAACCCAAAGACAAATATCCTGACCCTGACCCTGGAAGAGAACTTTTATGGAATATACAAATCATCATGAAAGAACATGACGGGTGTCACCATTTCGACAAAGAAGGCAAAAGAGTTTGGTTGTACAAATGCCTATTTTTGGGACACTGCCCTTGGGATCTCGATTGCGATTGCCAAAATTGTTTGGAATATCCTATTGGAGAATATGATGAACACCACCAGCGTCACTGGGAAAGATTTGGCCTCAACAAGCCCAAACAAAAATCCAAAAAAAAGGGGGAAAGCTACTAAAAAGCAGTTCCAAGCCAGATATGAAAATAAAGGCCCCTCAATTGGTTCATTGAGCCGTCCAGGTAAATATAAATTTCTTGTCAGCCAAAAACCCCAAGAATGGCCAAAATTACCAGGAAAATTCACTCCCAAGTTCGGAAGATAGTGAAATCACCCCAGAATCCAAAAATCCGCCTGAACCTAAAACTCCATCAACCCAAAAATCCACACACCCATAAATATTCATGATGAGCCCTTCAAGTTCCATCCATACCCAAGATTTTCCTCCACTCCAACCTTTTGAAAAAGAAGGTATCAGCCATGCTCCAAAAATCCCCAAGAAAAACATAATATTACCTTCTGGAGAAAAACCCCCAACAAGTGACATCGAGGCGACAATGAACTGGCAATCAGAAAATTCCATCTGCCAAAACAAAGTGCTCAATAATATTGGCAACACCATCAAAAACGTTGCCCATACACAAAACAAGTTAATGAGAAAAGTGGAAATAATTGAGAAAAAGGTGGAGCAGACATCGTCTCAGCATGCAGGACTAATCAAAGCCTTGGAGCTAAGATTGGCAAATTTACAATATGAGATTTGTCCGCCAGGAACTTCACTTTTCCAGTTCTTTCAACAACAACAAGAAGAAACAATTTCACTCAAGGAACAGATCCAACTTTGGAGAAATGACCATTTTGAGTCACAAAAAACCCCACTTTTCTCTTCAAAACCTACCTTCTACCCCATGTCAACACAATCATATTCCCCACAAAAAATGGACGACACCTTTTCTACTTTTCCTTCTACCTCACACCATCCTATCTCTTTCACCTAGCCTTTAAAAGAAGAAACTGAATTTGATATTGCAAAAATGGTTTGGGAAAGGAAAGTTGCTCTTGCAGCCAAGAAACAAACAAAGAAAAGGCGAGACCAAGGAGAAAGTTCAAAAGGGTCCAACCCTGAAAATCTAATGATTTCTGATCAGAAGATTCCGGACTTCTATGTCTCCCAGCCAAGAAACATGTCAGAAGGAGATACTACATGGTCAGAATCTCTAAATTCCTCTGACAGTGACACAATGGAAGAAAGCTCTCAATCAAGGAATGAATCCACAGAAAACTCTTCCGAAGAAGATGATCCCCCGATATTTGTGAGTCAACCAAGAGATCCAGAAATATCTGAAGTAGAGGAGGAACAAGAAGGCATGACAGGTGAACCGATACCAGAAAGAAGACAGGAACCCATGGCGTCAAAACCAGTTGGAACTGGCTTCCCATACTTTCATCTTAGGCGACGTCAAAGTTCAAAATGGCCTCAAAGAATCCTAGACTTCTATACTTGGATGGTGGCCAAAAATTTTGTGGAACGAGAAAAGTATATCATCCTGTCAGAACTTACTTCATAGTTCTCAGGAATCCTTAGGGATTGGTGGAATTCACTTGGAATTTAAGAAAAAAATACTTTTCTTACATCCCAAGATTTTGCCTTCAACATCAGAATCCTACATGAAGTTTTCTGCGGAGATACTAGCCAAAGACAGGAGAAAATGCGAAGAAAACTCTTCGAGATGAAGTGTATGTCACTCGAAAGAAATGACATTGACAGGAGTTTTCGAAAAATGGCAAAGATATACTTTGAAAATTGGTGGAGACATCAACCTAAAGCAAGCCTTTGTTTCTTCCCTTCCAAAGATGTTAGCAAGCCGAACCATGACCATCATTGAAGAAAAGTTTCAATCAATAACAATCCCACAAGTCGGATACATCAGGAAAGCTATTTTCGTAGGATTAGAGGACATTCGTACAAAGCGCTCAGCCCTAAAACAAATTATCCAGCATAATCCAGCGCTTGACAAAGCATGTCGCAGATCCGATCTAATCACTGGATCAGTATGTTCCTGCCACACGTCTAGGCGACAGAAATAATTCAGAAGGTTCAAATGGTCAAGAATTCCATATGGAAAACCAAGGTCCAAGAGACACACAAAATATTTCCGAAATAGAAGGCCAGGAAATTTTCACAAGAAGAACAGATGCTTTATTTGCCACAAGATTGGACATTTCAAAAAAAATTGTCCCTAATCGAGAAGATATGTCAAAATCCTTGAAGAGATTGAAGATTACACTGGCATTCATCTCGGAAAAGAGGAGGACTTTGAATCTATATTCTCTGTGGATGATGAACCTAGTGAAGAAACTCTTTTCTCTCTGGATATCTATGAAGATCAGGGCAATGAGCACTACCAAATTTCAGAACCAGTGATCGAAGCTCGAGAGGAGATGAATGCTCTCGTACATTCCTCAAGTAGAAATCAAAGTCTATTCATCCAAATGGGATAAACCAACTCGAGTTATTGCTTTTATCGACACTGGAGCTGCTTCTTCACTCATAAATCCTGCAGTTCTCCCTGAAGATCAATGGGTGCCGCACTTTAAGGATTTTAATACTACATCAAATGGAATCCTGACTACCACCGTCATCACAAATCATCCGGTCACAATTGAGTTCTTTTCAGGATTGAAGTACAGAACCAAGCTGATAGGGTCGGATGTACAGGAAAAGATCTTATTGTTGGATTCGACATTTACAGATAACTTAGAGATCAACTCCAGATCAAGGCTAATGGGATAGCTTTTAAGAAGAAGTTCAAACCTTATTCTGAGATTCCAAGGCTATTCCAAATCACCAACGACGAACAAGTTTAGGAGATTGAGAAAAATCTCATTGAAAACTCATGTGCTGAATCCCACAAGGATTTCATGAAGAAAGGGAAAAGCCCGTTATGGAAAAATGAAGAATTTTTCATCAAGCTCCCTTTCAAGAAGAATGAAAACATCAATCCAACAAAATCAAGTCATTCAAGCATGAATCCACATCATCTCCAGCTTGCAAAGAAAGAATGCGAAGAACTTTTAGAATTTGATCTAATAGAGCCATCGGATTCACAATTGGCATGCGAAGCATTATATGTCAACAAAAGAGCTGAGCAGGCAAGGGGAAAACTCAGTCCAGGACCACATATATGTCAAGAACTACTCAAGTTTCCAGATACCAGCTTCACAACAAAGCAGATCCAACAGTTCTTGGTTATAGTAAATTATGTGAGAGATTTCATCCCGAATATCTCTACATACATTTCTCCGCTCACAGAAATTCTCAAGAAAAATGCTTCATCATGGGGAAAGAAACAAGATGAAACAATCAGTGAAATAAAGAAGATCTCTAAAAATCTCAAGTCCCTCTACATCCCTTCTGACGGTAAGAAGATACTGCAAACTGATGCCAGCAATGAATACTAGAGTGCCGTTCTATTTGAAGAAAAAGATGGTCAGAGAAAGATATGCGGATATGCTAGTGGAAAGTTGAAGGATGCTGAGCAACATTACCACTCTACCTTCAAGGAAATTCTTGCAGTAAAGAATGCAATCAAGAAATTCAATTTTTCCCTGATTCACACAGAATTTCTGATAGAAATGGATATGAAGGCCTTCCCAAAGATGATCCAGATAAATGCGAAGATTATTCCCAATCCTCAGATTCTCAGATGGGCCCAATGGTTCTCTCCATACAAGTTTTAAGTCAAGCACCTTAAAGGAAAAGATAATATTCTCGCAGATTTTCAATCTTGACCGGAAGAATTCACAAAGAGATTTACCGCAGGAAAACTAAAGTCGAAGCAAAAGCTAATCAGCCCCATCTCATGCTTTCCAATATACCAGGAACAAGTTCATTGAAGCCAACGAATCATCCACCGGAGTTATTCATCCTCATGGATCCCTTTGATCCGTCAATTATTACGGAAAGAAGAATTTATTATGAGCTCCAAGTTTTCAGACAACATGGAGGGTCCATTCTCAAGCCTTATGGGGTCAATCCAGAATATTCATTCTGCCATATATTCATAGCACAAGCCAAGGATTTTTCACAAGAATTATTATGGTTTTTCTGGTACCTATGCCATCAATACTACATTTTCATGGAATTCAAGTGCAATGTCTTCAAAGATTTTGACAACATTGAACCAGCTCTTAAAGTATTTCTATTATGGTTCAAGCCTAGAAGATATTGGATAAAATATTTCAATGATTCCTACAATGCAAAGGTATTCATGTTTCACAGGCCAGTGAATATCATTAATGGAAAAGTCCAGGCACAAGTAGAAGCGTCATTCTGGTGGAAACTTCCCGTGTCTATTTTATCCATGGAAGAAGAATACAGTGAAGCACAGAGAGTTATCTTCCAGCAAAACAGGTGCATCCCGAAAGAAATATGGCCAAAAGATTGGGTAAGTTGGAATTATATCAGCAGTCATCCTAACTGGGAAAAAGTCCGAGAAGCAGCAAAGGAATATCAAACTCCGTATGAAATCATCCGGGAAAAAATCACTCATGACATCGCCAAATTAAGGTTGCGGATCACATCCCTCAATCCAAAAGAGAAGGAACATAGAGAAGAAGAACCGTCGAGTCCCAGATATTACTACACAAGATCTCAGAGTCCCGGAATCATCTAGTAAACTATCTTGTGATATATTACATATGAGTTCTTTCTAAATTTTCTTCTTGTTCTTTCTTTCAAAATGGATGGAAAGGCCGGTCCAGGTATGAAAATAGAGTAAGAATACTCTAAAAAAGTTAGCTTGTTGTAGTACGAATGTTTTCTAAGTTTTAACAGTTGGGTTGATTGTAGTACAAAAGTTTCTAAGTTGTGTAACTTGGCAAGCCGCCCCTTATGGGTTGTTGAAGCCAGCCTTTTTTTGTAGGAAAACTTTCGTATCTATGATATAGTTTGCTTTCTTGTAGTCTCACATCTTTTAGGAGGGAGGAACAGTTTACTAAATATGTCTGAGTCGTTTCCATCATCCTCTTCCCTAGCAAAAATGAATATGTCTCCTACTCTATATAAAACCTTGTCCAAAAAATATGATTACCTATATGAAGTCGATATCCTACCCGATGAACAGAAAGTATCTTCCATTAAACTACCCCTTATAAACCCTTACTCATCTTTTGCCAAAAAATCATTTGCACCATGGACCCAAATCCGTTCCTTCGTCCAACACAAACCAAAAGGAGCCAAAGAATATGCTGCTGCCACAAAACTTGACCAGTATCCTATTTTTGCTACTCGAGAGGAACAATTTATTACCTCCAAATTCCAAATGATTTTCCCAGACAATGGAGAGATCATGGTCTCACCCATATCCTTTTTGGTGCTATTCGAATTTCTCTCACTTATCATGGAAGAAAAGGTCAACCTGTTGTTGCCTGACTTTCTCTTCTAGATACAAGATACTTGGAGTACCAACATGCAAATTTGGGTGCTGCAGAAAATACCTTGAATGCAGGACTGTCTTCATAACTATCTTTCCAAATTTCAACATGTCCCTTTTTGATCCATACTTAACCGAAGCACTAAAAATCCAAGTCCAAATTCAAGGTGCCCCACAAGCCAAAGATTCTATCCAAGCCACTCTTCATCACCAAATGGCATGGCGGGTCCAAAATCATGCCATGGATCCATGCCTTCCCGGAGGAGAAAATGATTTACTCTTGAATATTTATGCCACCAATGGAAACACCATATGCACCCAAATACCCAGACAAATTTCAAGAGTTGAGCTTGTCAAAATTCTTCCCGATTCCTGGATCACAAATTATGAAAAGTTAAGGGAACCAGAAGAACCTCTACAATTTGGTGAGCCAAGTTTTACCAAAAGAAATGATAAAACCGCTTCCATAAGCTTTGACTATTCCCATCTCAGAGAACCAAATAAAACCGTCTTTTCTTTTCAAATGATCCAACCCAAAGACAAATATCCTGACCCGGAACCTGAAAGAGAACTTTTCTGGAATACACAAAGCATCATGGAAGAGCATGACTGGTGTCAACATTTCGACAGAGAAGGCAAAAGAGTTTGGTGGTACAAATGCCCCTTTACGGGACACTGCCCTTGGGATCTCGATTGCGATTGCCAAGATTGTTTAGAAGATCCAATTGGAGAATATGATGAACACCACCAGCGTCACTGGGAAAGATTTGGCCTCAACAAGCCCAAACAAAAATCCAAGAAAAAGGGAAAAGCTACTGAAAAGCAATTCCGAGCCAGATATGAAAATAAAGATCCTTCAATTGGTTCATTGAGCCGTCCAGGAAAATATGAATTTCTTGTCAGCTACAAACCCCAAGAAAGCCAAAATTACCAGAAAAATTCACTCCCAAGTTCGGAAGATAGTGAAATCACCCCAGAATCCAAAAATCCACCTGAACCTAAAACTCCATCAACCCAAAAATCCACACACCCACAAATATTCATGATGAGCCCTTCAAGTTCCAGCCATACCCAAGATTTTCCTCCACTCCAACCTTTTGAAAAAGAAGGTATCAGCCATGCTCCAAAAATCCCCAAGAAAAACATAATATTACCTTCTGGAGAAAAACCCCCAACAAGTGACATCGAGGCGACAATGAACTGGCAATCAGAAAATTCCATCTGCCAAAACAAAGTGCTCAATAATATTGGCAACACCATAAAAAAATGTTGCCCATACACAAAACAAGTTAATGACCAAAGTAGAAACAATTGAGAAAGAGGTGGAGCATACATCGTCTCAGCATGCAGGACTAATCAAAGCCTTGAGCTAAGATTGGCAAATTTACAATATGAGATTTGTCCGCCAGGAACTTCACTTTTCAAGTTCTTTCAACAACAACAAAAAAAGTTGATTTCACTCAAGGAACAAATCCAACTTTTGAGAAATGACCGTTTTGAGTCACAAAAAACCCACTTTTATCTTCAAAACCTACCTTCTACCCCATGTCAACACAAGCATATTCCCCACTAAAAATGGACAACACCTTTTCTACTTTTCCTACTACCTCACACCATCCTATCTCTTTCATCCAACCCTCAAAAGAAGAAACTGAATTCGACATTGCAAAAATGGTTTGGGAAAGGAAAGATGCACTTGCAGCCAAGAAACAAACAAAGAAAAGGCGAGAGCAAGGAGAAAGTTCAAAAGGGTCCAACTCTGAAAATCTAATGATTTCTGATCAGAAGGTTCCGGACTTCTATGTCTCCCAACCAAGAAACATGTCAGAAGGAGATACTACATGGTCAGAATCTTTAAATTCCTCTGACAATGATACAAAAGAAGAAAGCTCTCAATCAAGCAATGATTCCACAGAAAACTCTTCCGAAGAAGATGATCCCCTGATATTTGCGAGCCAACCAAGAGACCCAGAAATATCTGAAGTAGAGGAGGATCAAGAAGTCATGACGGGTGACCCGATACCAGAAAGAAGACAGGAACCCATGGCGTCAAAACCAGTTGGAACTGGCTTCCACACTTTCGTCTTAGACGACGTCAAAGTTTCAAAATGGCCTCAAAGAATCCAAGACTTCTATACTTGGATGGTGACCATAAATTTTGTGGAACGAGAAAAGTATATCATCCCGTCAAAACTAACTTCACGGTTCTCAGGAGTCCTTAGGTATTGGTGGAATTCACTTGGGATTCAAGACAAAATTACTTTTCTTACATCCCAGGATTTTGCCTTCAACATCAGAATCCTATATGAAGTTTTCTGCGGCGATACTAGCCAAAGACAGGAGAAAATGCGAAGACAACTCTTCGAGATGAAGTGTGTGTACTCGAAAGAAATGACATTGACAGGCATTTTCGAAAAATGGCAAAGATATAATTTGAAATCGGTGGAGACATCAAACTAAAGCAAGCCTTTTTTTCTTCCCTTCCAAAGATGTTAGCAAGCCGAACCATGACCATCATTGAAGAGAAGTTTCAATCAATAATGGTCCCACAAGTCGGTTACATCAGACAAGCTATTTTTGTAGCACTGTAGGACATTTGTACAAAGCGCTCAGCCCTAAAACAAATTATCCAACACAATCCAGCGCTTGACAAAGCATGTCGCAGATCCGACCTGATCACTGGATCAGGATGTTCCTGCAAAACATCTAGGCGACACAAAGGATTCAGGAGTTTCATATGGCTAAGAATTCCAGTCGCACTCGAAGCCTGAGAGGACATCAACGCACTCGCAGTCGTTCCTCAAGTAGAACTCAAGGTCTATTCATCCAAATGGGATCGACCGATTCGAGTTATTGCTTTCATCGACACTGGAGCTGCTTCCTCACTCATAAATCCTGCTGTACTTCCTGAAAACCAATGGATGCCGCACTTTAAGGATTTCAACACTGCATCAAATGGAATTCTGACTACCACTGTCATCACAAAGCATCCGGTCACAATCGAGTTCTTTCCAGGATTGAAGTACAGGGCCAAGCTTATAGGATCTAATGTACCAAGAAAAGATCTTATTGTTGGATTTGACATTTATAGACAACTCAAAGATCAACTCCAGATCAAGGCTAACGGGATAGCTTTTAAGAAGCAGTTCAAACCTTATTCTGAGATTCCAAGGCTATTCCAAATCACCAACGACGAACAAATCAAGGAGATTGAGAAAATCTCATTAAAAACTCATGTGCTGAATACCACAAGGATTTCATGAAGAAAGGGAAAATCCCGTTATGGAAATATGAAGAATATTTCATCAAGCTCCCTTTCAAGAAGAATGAAAACATCAATCCAACAAAAGCAAGTCATTCAGGCATGAATCCAGATCATCTCCAGCTTGCAAAGAAAGAATGTGAAGAACTTTTGGAATTTGATATAATAGAGCCATCCGATTCACAATAGGCATGCGAAGAATTCTATGCTAATAAAAGATGTAAGACCCCGGAAAACTTTGCTAAGGAATATAGGATTCGGGGTGCGAGGTAGACTAATTATAATATTTTATGTGCTTTAAATATGATGTAAGTGAATTGGATGTGGTGAATAAGTGTATGAGTCATATAATAAGTAATCTAGGGTTCAAGGAGAGGCCTAAGTCCAAGCCAAGTGGAAAAATTTCATAATAAGCTAAAATTCCAAAGGTACTTGCACTAGTCCACACTTTGAACGAGCATATATAATTATATATAAGGTATTATGTGATGAATAACACATCAAATTAAAGGTCTTTGAGTCTAGTTTCCAAAATTTCAAACCGTTTATAATTTGGACATTTCTACACAAAGTTATTGTCACATTACCGAAGGCTGGAAAAATGCGATCCTGTGTCAAATCTGCGATCGCATTTCATGTCGCATGTTGACTCTGCGATCGCAGATCAGGTCGCAGACTGGGCCAGTGTTGCCCAGTTTTGGGCAGCTATCTTGCGATCCACTATGTGACCCGCATGTTTGTTCTGCGATCCATTATGCGATCGCAGACCCTGTTCCGGAGGTTTATTTTTCCTATTTTTATAACCGACCCCATTTTCATAAATAAGTTTAGGGGCTTCATTTGGGGTCATTTTTCTACTGATTTTAGAGAGAGATGAGAGCATATAGAGAGAGAAAGAAGGGTCCCAACTTCATAATCACCCAAATCTTGCTCAAGCCTTCAAGAATCAAGGAAGATAACCTTAGATTGTCCTCCATCCGGGTAAGTCCTACTTCCAAAATTTCATTCAAGAGGTTAAGGGTTCAAATATGTGGTGGGGGTTAGAAATAGGCCATGCATGTGGGACTAAGTTGTAGTATGTGTTATCAAAGAACTAATTTGGGTAGTTCATGCTAAAAATTGGGTGAAGGAAGAAGAGATTGCCATTTCTAAACCTTGTAGTCTACTTCACATGCTAGGTGTTTGATGAAATTAATAAGAGAGTTATACCATGGGTAATCTTCCTAATTATTAATCAATTTCTGCTATCTCCTTATAGATTTTTATGGCTAGAGGTGTTGGTCTATTGTATAAACCTAAGGAAAAGTTCTTTGAGGTATGTATGACTAACTTTAACCTTCGTAGAATCCTCTTGTTGGGTTCGAATATGTGGTATGTGCATCTTATTTGAAAATGTGTGATTTGTCTGTTCAAACGTGCTAATATGTGAGACTTTATTCTTTGATTCTTACTGGTTGATTGTCATGCTACTGTGTTGTATGAAATTGTAAAAAAGGTGATTGATGGGCGAATGAACGAAAGATTGATAATGTGCTCAAATGTGGGAATGTGTGAAATAGTTGAAAGCCATACGTGAAAAATAATGAAAGGAGTATTGTGAAATAATGTAACTGAATTGAAAAAATGTGGCAGTACCGTGTTCATGGAATTTTTTACTTGATAAATGTTATGGGGCCTTGGGCCCAATTAAATGAGCTGTTAATATGAAATTGTATTCCTTGAAAGAATAGTTCTTGTGAAGTAATTGTTTATGGTTGCTGTTATGAAATATGATTGTCAGGAGGGATAGGGTTGCGCGCCGCAACACAAAGCAATAAGCTTCTAAGGCGTGAGGTAATAAGGGTGGCCGAGGTAATAAGGAGGAAATGTGATCGATATCACTACTGAAATGAAAAGCTATGAGTTCCTGAATATGATGATGTTGAAAGGGAAACATGAGAGATTGTGAAACTTGTTTGATTGTGGTTGCTTCTTTCCACATGCATTGATTGATTGGTTCTAATATTGTCTTTTGGTTGTGTATTGTTTGATTTGTTCCGTGTTAATTGTCTGAGTATGTGCAAATTGGGTGTTCTAAATATGTTGAGGCATGATGCGCTACTCTCTGACTGTCTAGCTGAAATTTATGTAATTACTATTCGAAATTGTGGAAAGGTGATTTACTTGTGAATGTTTTGCCAAGTGTAAGGTTGGTTAAGTACCCTAATGTGCCGGTATGAAAGATTGGTAGCGAACTCAAGTATGTGAATATGAGTTAGTGCTAAGAGCTGTGCAATGACATGATGAACAATAATTGTGGTTGATTCAGTCGTACCGCACTGATTGTGGAAATGTCTTATTTTGACTCGTGTTTTGGGCAATGATCTGTTGTGACTTGAGGCATTGATAACACAATACGGGATCATGCTTTCAGCCAAAAAGATGGTTCTTGCACAGAAGGAGATTATTTTCTTGGAATGCATTTTATCCAAGGTCCATATAGTCCAGGGCCACATATATGTCAAGATATTCTCAAGTTTCCAGATACCAGCTTCACAACAAAGCAGATCTAATAGTTTTTGGGTATAGTAAATTATGTTAGATATTTTCATACCAAATATTTCTACATACATTTCTCCACTTACATACATGCTCAAGAAAAATGCTCCATCATGGGGAAAGAAGCAAGATGAAGCAGTTAGGGAAATAAAGGAGATTTCAAAAAATATAAACTCCCTCTACATCCCTTCAGACGGTAAGAAAATACTGCAAACTGATGCCATCAATGAATACTAGAGTGTCGTTCTGTTTGAAGAAAAAGATGGCCAGAGAAAAATATGCGGATATTCCAGCGGAAGGTTCAAAGAGGTGAGCAACATTATCACTCCACATTCAAGGAAATACTTGCAGTAAAAAATGGAATCAAGAAATTCAATTTTTTCCTGATTCACACAGAATTTCTGATAGAAATGGATATGAAGGCTTTCCCAAAGATGATCCAGTTGAACGCAAAAATTATTCCCAATCCGCAAATNTCTGAAGCCTAAGCAAAACCTAACCAATCAGATTTTCATGTTCCTAAATATATCGGGAACAAGTTCATTGAATCCAACAGATCATTCACCGGATTTGTTCAACCTCATGGATCCCTTTGATCCGTAAATTATTATGGAAAGAAGGACTTATTATGAGCTTCAAGTTTTACGGCAACATGGAGGTTCAATTCTCAAGCCATATGGGGTCAATCGAAAATATCCTTTCTGCCATATATTCATAGCTCAAGCGAAGGATTTTCCACAATAATTATTATGGTTTTTCTGGTACATGTGCCATCAGTACTACATTTTCATGGAATTCAAGTGCAATGTCTTCAAAGATTTTGACAACATTGAACCAGCTCTTAAAGTGTTTCTATTATGGTTCAAGCCTAGAAGATATTGGATAAAATGTTTCAATGATTCCTACAATGCAAAGGTATTCATGTTTCACAGGCCAGTGAAGATCATTAATGGAAAAGTCAAGGCACAAGCAGAAGCGTCATTCTGGTGGAAACTTCCCGTGTCTATTTTATCCATGGAAGAAGAATACAGTGAAGCACAAATAGTTATCTTCAAGCAAACCAGGTGCATCCCGAAATAAATATGGCCAAAAGATTGGGCAAATTGGAATTATACCAATAGTCATCCTCACTGGGAAAAAGCCCGAGAAGCAGCAAAAGAATATCAAACTCCGTATGAAATCATCCGGGAAAAGATCACGCAAGACATCTCCAGATTAAGGTTACGGATCACATCCTAATCCAAAGGAGAAGGAACATGCCGAGAAAGAACCGACAAATTCCAAGCAGTACTATACAAGATCTCTAAAAAGATGCCTAGAAGACAAACCGGGAAGATTAATTATCTAAATCCTTGTTAATCCCACCATAATCCTACATTACCTACCAAAAAACCCAAGACAAAATTTCACATCCTTCCAAACCAACTGGGTCCCACTTTCACATGCCTTCACATGATTCACATGCCTCCACATGCTTCGTCACATGCAACACACTATTTTCACATGCTCCCACAACCTGTCACATGACAAAACTATGTATATTTCACCCCTGTCACATGTTTCTAGGAGCTTTTAGTTGGTTTTTCCTAAGGTCCTTCACATGTAAAAAGGGACCCACTTGTAGATAAGTTTTTCATGTAAGATAGGTTTATTTTAATGAAGGATTGTCTCGTAAAAACTCCTAGTCCTATATAAAGGAGGCCTTGTAGTAGTTGTAAGATTATCTTAGAGTCCCGAAATCATCTTGTAACATTTCTAAATCCTTGTGATATACTACATATGAGTTCTTTCTAAATTTCCTTCTTATTCTTTCTTTCTAATGGATGGAAAGGCCGGTCCATGTATGAAAATAGAGTAAGAATACTCTAAGAAAGTTAGCTTGTTGTAGTACGAATGTTTTCTGAGTTTTAGCAGTTGGGTTGATTGTAGTACAAAAGTTTTCTGAGTTGTGTAGCTTGGCAAGCCGTCCCTTATGGGTTGTTGAAGCCAGCCCCTTTTGTAGGAACACTTTTGCGACTACAAGAAAATTAACGGTTAGTGCAGCTTGGCAATAGCAAACCCTTTTTTGCAGGAAAACTTTCGTATCTATGATATAGTTTTCTTTCTTGGAGTCTCTTGCTCCTTTCAGAGCCAGCCCATCCTTTCGGAGGGAGGAACAATTTACTAAATATGCCTGAGTCATTTCCATCATCCTCTTCCCTAGCAAAAATAAATATGTCTCCTACTCTATATAAAACCTTGTCCAAAAAATATGATTACCTCTATGAAGTCGATATCCTACCCGATGAACAGAAAGTATCTTCCCACTGAACTACCCCTTATAAACCCTTACTCAGCTTTTGCCAAAAAATCATTTGCACCATATACCCAAATCCGTTCCTTAGTCCAACACAAACCAAAAGGAGTCAAAGAATATGTTGTTGCCTCAAAACTTGACCAGCATCCTATTCTTGCTACTCGAGAGGAACAGTTTATTACCTTCCAAATTCCAGATGATTTTCCCAGAAAATGGAGAGATCATGGTTTCACCCATATCCACTTTGGTTCTATCCGAATTGCTCCTACTTATCATGGAAGAAACGGTCAACCTGTTGTTGCCCGACTTTCTCTTCTAGATACAAGATACTTGGAGTACCAACATTCAAATTTGGGTACTGCAGAAGTTACCTTGAATGCAGGGACTGTCTTCATAACTATTTTTCAAAATTTCAACATGTCCCTTTTTGATCCATAGTTAACCAAAGCACTAAAAATCTAATTCCAAATTAAAGGTGCCCCACAAGTCAAAGATTCTATCCAAGCCACTTTTCATCACCAAATGGCGTGGCGGGTCCAAAATCATGCCATGGATCTATGCCTTCCCGGAGGAGAAAATGCTTTACTCTTGAATATTGATGCTACCAAAGGAAACACCATGTGCACCCAAATACCCAGAAAAATTTCCAGAGAAGAGCTTGTCATAATTCTTCCCGATTCCTGGATCACAAATTATGAAAAGTTAAGGGAACCAAAAGAACCTCTACAATTTGGTGAGCCAAGTTTTACCAAAAGAAATGATAAAACCGTTTCCATAAGTTTTGACCATTCCCATCTCAAGAAACCAAATAAAACCATCTTTTCTTGCCAAATGATCCAACCCAAAGACAAATATCCTGACCCTGACCCTGAAAGAGAACTTTTCTGGAATATACAAACCACCATGGAAGAACATGACTGGTGTCAACATTTCGACAAAGAAGGCAAAAGAGTTTGGTGGTACAAATGCCCCTTTACGGGACACTGCCCTTGGGATCTCGATTGCGATTGCCAAGGTTGTTTGAATGATCCTATTGGAGAATATGATGAACACCACCAACATCACTGGGAAAGATTTAGCCTCAACGAGCCTAAACAAAAATCCAATAAAAAGGGGAAAGCTACTAAAAAGTAGTTCCAAGGCAGATATGGAAATAAAGACCCCTCAATTGGATCATTGAGCCGTCCAAGTAAATATGAATTTCTTGTCAGCTACAAACCCCAAGAATGGCCAAAATTACCAGAAAAATGCACTCCAAGTTGGGAAGATAGTGAAATCACCCCAGAATCTAAAAATCCACATGAACCTAAAATTCCATCAACCCAAAAACCCACTTACCCACAAATATTCATGATGAGCCCTTCAAGTTCCTACCATACCCAAGATTTTCTTCCACTCCAACCTTTTTAAAAAGAAGGTATCAGCCATGCTCCAAAAATCCCCAAGAAAAACATAGTACTACCTTCTGGAGAAAAACCCCCAACAAGTGACATCGAGGTGACAATGAACTGGAAATCAGAAAATTCTATCTGCCAAAACAAAGTGCTCAACAATATTGGCAACACCATAAAAAACGTTGCCCATACACAAAACAAGTTAATGAGAAAAGTGGAAACAATTGAGAAAAAGGTGGAGCAGACATCGTCTCAGCATGCAGGACTAATCAAA